>JARHVA010009082.1:227500-272500 GCA_037957365.1 Torreya grandis | reverse complement strand
CTGCAGTTGCCAATTGGTGCCTTCCGCTCAACCCTAATAAAATCTTATTGAAAGAAGCTTTAGAATTGTATAATAAACATAAGACGTGGATTCCGACACTTGTTACGCTCCGTTGAGTTACCACAGGATACATGACACATTTTGACCAACTTATAGAAATATCAAAATGTGCCTCAGCTGATGACACTTGGTAGCATCTACATGACTTTGATACTTAGACAAAAATAGGCAAAAATAAACTCACACCTGCATTGTGAGTCAAAAACTTCACTATCTCAAACCAAAATGTACAGGGAGAAAACTTGGATCGCACAACTAAAAATCAAAATAGAATGCAGAGTATTTTCTAGTCTAAAAAAATCACATACATCATTTATTCCATATCTATACACTAAAATTTAGAACACTCAAACTCTAATGTTTAAGTTCAATTAAATTTCAAAACTTACTAAACCTAACAATCCAAACACACAATGCATATAAAATCTCAAATCTAATGTGGTGTGTACATGGGTTTAGCAGTTCCTTTGTCATGATTCAACATCTCCCTCTATGTCACCCTCTTTGATGATGCTCTCCCTCTATCATTATTTAAGGGATGAACTCTTATACATCCAACTTATGACAAGAAGGTAGTTATTCAAATACATCATGATGCCTATCAGTAAACAATGCTATTAAAATGAATATAACATAATCATTATATACAAAATTCAAAACTAGCCAACTCATAATAATGAAATCTATGTCACATACGTCTATCCCATAATATCATATGACTTAAAAGTTATTTAAAAGTGAAAAAACAATTTAAAAACCATAATAATCAATGGATAACTAGCTAAATTATCTTAGTGATAAATTTGGGATGTAATAATGTTAAATATATTATACATATGAAATCGAAAGTGAATTTGAGCTATAAATAAATCCTAATTCATAGAAGATAAATAAACTAGTTATATCACTTATAGATACTTAGATATTTGGGATCATGATCAATATGGATCCATTGAACCTACCCAAAGGATATTTTATCACATGATATGGCTTGAGATGGTTCCAAACTCTATAGTCAACTAGCACCACATAATAACCCTAGTTAGGTCTATAATATAATAATAAGCAAATCAAATATATTGATCACTAAATATTGTGGCAAAAATAGGGTATAAACATAAATAATAAACATGTATAATAAAAACTCTACTCAATTCAATGTAGTGGTAATCTTAATCAAGGATACACACTATACTCATTCACCATTACTTGTACAAATCTATCTACCAAAATAGAGTAAGAGTTAGGAATACTTACCTTCAAGATGAACCTGTAAAGCCTCAACCTCTCCCTTGGCCAATGGTGATTTTAAATAGGTTATTGCATATGTCTAAATAATATAAGGATGGAAAATGGACTATAGTTTATCCAATGACCTCCTAATGAATCTTAATATTTCATAAGATAGAACTTCTCATCCAAGGATGAAACCCTATGTAATTACTCCTCAAGTAGAATGGAAGAAATGCAAACCATATATAAGTTCAAATGAATTATCCTTTATATTGGGCATGAAGTGAAATGGGGTATATATGGATTTAAATTAACCTTAAGTAATTCTAAAACACGAGCAATAGGATGTGGTTCTACCCACCATATATAGTGACTAGTAATATGAACGTGACCCAGTCAAACAACAGTAGCCTAAGATAGCCAACTAGCTATAATAACTATAGATGAATACCATATAATCTCACCAAAGGTAACTATATGCAATGGTTGGGTATGTGGCACAACACATACCACATGATGCTATTTCCACCTAACTACATGAGGTAGATTATCATCCATAGTAAGGGAAAACCCAATTGATCCATATATGGGGACCTTCTCATATATCTAATTGCTAAGTAAATTAATAGAGCCCATTATCATCTATCCTATAGATGACATAACAAATATATCATGCACCAACTACACCCAAATTACCAAAATAGGTCATAAATTGTGCCCTAATCTAAAATAGATTGGCATAAGGCAACCACATACAATGACACCATTCCATTTGAATTCTGACAAAAAATAAGTCATGTTATAATCCCTATAAAGGCCTTTTGGATATCTAAAACGGTTGATATATAAACATTAAATAAATTTACATGTAATCTATAAAAATATATCTTTGAGCCAGTCTCCCATAGGGATAAGGCTTGGCCTTTAGCATAGGACTCTATAACATCATATATAACTTGATTATTTATAATGGTAAATATAAGTAGATCATGAATGTCCTCTAATATGATTACCATCTCTATCGTATCCCCATCCATCTCTAATTAGAAAGTGTATGTTAATTTGCTTCCTTACTTTGAGGAACATGAAGACTAAGTCAACACTCAATGGGATCCTACACATCTCCATAATATCTCTAAATCATAATGAGGTTTACTATGTATGACCATGAGTTGATAGTCTCTCTAAGTAATCTAGCAACCATCATACATCCAGTGAATTCTAGAATCTACATCACCTATGTAAAATGCCAAAGAACTTATAATGTATTATACATTCATACATATTCATGAAAATACATTCTCAATTTATTCAATTTCAAAAATAACTACGTCATTAACCTATTTTTTTAATTTTCTCAACCTTTTATTATGCATTCGACCACTTTAGATAAAGTCATCCCTATCACCTAACTAAATCGACCACTTCATATGATTTTGGTTCTATTACCTAACTAGTTCAACCACCTCATACAATGTAGGCCTTGCCATCTACTTTTTTGACCACTTCATATGAAGTTGGCTTTATCACCTAACTAAGTTGACCACCTCATACGAAGTCAAATCTACTAAATTACTAAGTTGGCCACCCCATATGAAGTCAACCATATGAAAAAAATATGTTTGCCAGTTCATATGAATTTGGCCCTATCACCCAAATAGGCTATCCTTGTTTTATGCAATTAGTCAAATACTAAATAACTGTCTACCATTTTCTATGTAGTCATCTCTAATACCATGTTACCATATTTTGAACTAAGTCGACATGGTTGTGTTAAGAATGAAATATGTTGAGAGTGGGGTGAATCAGTATATTATATATCTTTTAATTAATCTAATTTCTTTTCTTTAACCAGTTAGTCACACATTTAAGATATGCAATAAAACCAAAATAATAATATACACCCCACAAGAGAGAGAGAAAGAGACAACAATTTTTTATGTGGACACCCAAATTGGGAGAAACCACAGAGAACAATGTCAAGTATATGAATGAACACCAAATCAATTACAAAGTTCACAAACACAACCTTGTAGGAGCACCAAATCATAAGAACACCAACACCTCTTCTATATAAAACACAACTATCTCTCAATGTTGCTTACTCAAGAAATGATAGAACTCGAAAATATCTCCTACTTTTATCTCTTTGAAAAGAAATACAAACCATGCACTCTCTTAAATATTTCAAACAGCTTCTAAATGTATTATTTATAGCTTTCCAAATGACCTTTGGCATTCACCCTTTATGACCCTTCAATCGTCATGAGAAATGGCACCGAACTTGCATGACCCTTCATATCCTTGCATTTGAAAAGTCATATGGTGACCCTTCATAATAAAATGCATCCTTTCCTCTTTTGTCTTTTACTTGGTGACTTTTCATATTCCTCAAAGTGTTCCTTCATGGAAAAATACACCATACCCTCTTTTATCTTCACATGGTGACTCTTGGAATTCCTCAAGATGACTCTTCATAAGAAAATGCATCCCATTCCTCTTTTGTCTTTACCCCATGACTCTTTGACTTCTCCATGGGCCCTATTTTGACTTATATGCAACCAAAAATATATTCATTAATATTAAATAAATTTTAACACACATTAGCCAAGATATAAATATTAAAAACACCATTATATATGATGCGGCCTTTATCACCAATTATGCTAGACCTTTGACATCAATGACAATATTTCGAAAAATCTCCCCCTTTGTCATTAATGGTAACCTCAAATGAAACTACCACATAGTGAAACCTACACATACTAGAATCTAAAAAACATACAATAATCCCCCTTAATGTAGCAATCTATACCTTTTCCCTATACCTATTTCTATTCTTCTTTCCCTTTGACATGAATGGAAAATGGCCTATTTGGAGCTAACACTTATCTCCCCCTTAAATAATGTTGAACCTCAATGGTAGGAAGTAAAATAATGTACTCCCAACTTCTCCTATAGATAATCAAATGTGTCTTTTAGTAGTGCCTTTGTGAAAATATCTACAATCTGATCTATAGTACTAATATATTCCATCTTAACCTGTGGATCTACAAGCTACTCTCTCAAGAAGTGATATCTAATGGTAATATTTTTTGTTCTTCAATGCAACACTAGATTCTTTGAAATATTAATAACACTTGTGTTGTCATAACAAATAGAAATAGGTTCATCATATTTTACATTGATATCTTCCAATGTTTGCTTCATCTAAAGCACTTGAGTAAAACACAATACTGCTACAATATTTTTTGCTTTAGCTATAAAAAGCAATACTAAATTTTGCTTCTTGCTTAGCCATGATAATAAGCCATCAGCAAGGAAGAAAGCTCCTCCATTTGTACTCTTTTTGTCATCCAAGCAACCTCCTCAATATAAATTATATAAACAACCAAAGTGAAATCTCTACTTGTGGGATACCATAATCCATAATCAAATTTCCCCTTGATATATTTGAATATTCTTTTCATCAACTAAACATGAATATATTTTAGAGCTGACTAATATCTTGCAACCATACCTAATGCATGCATGATGTCTTGCCTCAATGATATCAAATATAAAAGACTACCAATCATAGATCTATACAAAGATTGATCTAGAAATGTGAATCTTCACCCTTGCTCACATTATTTCCTATACACATTGGTGTGCCAACTAGTGCACAATTTTCAAAACTAAATTTCTTTAACATTTCCTTGGTATATTTACTTTGATATATAAAAATTCCTTTATTTGACTGAAATATTTGCAACCCTAAGAAAAATGACAATTCTCCAAGCATAGACATCTCAAATTATTTTTGCATATTATCAAAAAATTCTTTGGTCATCTTTTCAATATTTCCTCCAAAAATGATGTCATGAACATATGCATGAATACCTTTTATTTTGATGTAGAGATTACTGTCAATAAATCCTCTCTTGAAACCTTGATCCTCCAGGTACTTATCAAGTCTTGCATACCAATCTCTGGGAGCTTGTTTCAATCCATACAATTCTTTCTTCAATTTTCATACATGGCTACTAATTTTTGAGAGAATAAATCCCTTAGGCTGCTTAATGTAGACCTATTCTTCTAGATTCCCATTTAGGAAGTTAGATTTGACATTCGTTTGAAACAATTTGAAATTTTTAAATAGTACATATGTAAGAAACATTGTAATAGCCTCTACCCTTGCTACTGGGGTAAAAGTTTCTTCAAAATCTATTCCCTCAATTTGAGCATATCCTTTACATACTAATCTTGTTTTACTCTTGGTCACTTCTCCATTTTCATTCAACTTATTTCTACAAACCCATTTTGTTCCTATCATAATGTAATATTTTGGTCTAAGCACTAATTCCCAAGTCTCATTCTTTTTATCTGATTTAATTATTCATCTGTTACCTTAACCCAATGATTATCATGTCTAGCTTTTGAAAACATTATACACAAAATTTTGGATAACAAAGAAAAAATAACTTGATCATATTCACTTACCATCATTCTTCTAGTGCAAATTCTTTCATTTATATCCCTAATGATTGTACTTCCATTATGATTTCTCTGAACCTATTTGGATGGAGTTTTGGTGTAGTTTTTCTCCTTCTTCTCATCTTGATCTAATTCTTCAAAATATTCCTCTTCAATGATTTCAATAATATCTACTAAATCACTGATTCTTTGTGTTTCATCTTCTTCTATCTTGACAATTGCACTTTCAAAAAAATTCTTGGTTCTTTTGTTATAACATTTATAAAATTTAATTTTTAAAGAATAACCAAGAAATATACCTTCATTTAATCTAGATTCAAATGTACTAAGTTCTTCATCAGTTCTCTTTATGAAACATTTGCTACCAGAAACTCTAAAATAATCAATTGTTGTTAGTTTGTCTTTCCATAACTCATAAGGATTCTTATCACTATTGACTTCCAATAATGATCTATTCTAAATATGAACTATTTTAGTAAATACCTCTCTTCAATATTTATCTTGTATCTTGGATTCATTTAGCATTATCCTCACCATCTCCTGAACTGTTCTATTTTTCTACTTAATTACTCCATCTTGTTGTGGAGTTCTAGCTGCTAAATAATGTCTCTTTATTCCATGATCTTCACAAAACACAATAAACTAATCTAACATGAATTTTTCTCTATGATCTGATCTTAGACACTTACTTTTCAAACTAGTTTAATTCTCAAATAATGCTTTAAATGCTTTGAAATGTCTTAAAGCTTTTGATTTTTTCTTTAAAAACATTACCCAAGTCATACGTGAAAAATCATCAATAAGCAACATGAAATATTTCTCACCTTGAGTACTTTGAGTTCTCATAGGTTCACAAAAATTAGTGTGAAAAAGCTTCAACATCTTAGTGGTCGAGCACTCTTTTGTTTTGAACCACCTTCTGGCATGCTTCCCATGATGACAAGGTTTGCAAAGCGTGTCAAATGGCTTTGTAATCTTTGAAAGATTTTTGACTACTTGTTTCTTGCTAATGTTGACAAGATTTTTAAAATTTATGTGTCCCATTATCCTATGCCATAGCTAAATTTATTTAATCTAAATTAGACAACATCTTTGACCTTTGATTTTGATAACATATACAAATTATTGCCCGTTCTCTAAGCATCTACAATCAACACATCTGAATCTTTTCTCCTAATTTCACAACCTTCTACATAAAACTTTAGTGTGTACCAATGATCACACATTTGAATTACACTCAACATTCATGATGTTGTTCATCTTCTCAACTCTTGAAACTATATTATCATGACAAGAATCATGCTCAAATGTAATAAGAGAGTCTTCATAGTCCTTCCTATCTGATTTTTTATTATCTATAGCAAGTAATTTATTCTCACTCTTAAACTCAACATGTTCAACCTTTACTATCTTAGGTATTGAAACCTAAATTTTTCTCTTCTCATACCTTCTAGGGGATCCATATCCTTTTACATACCTTGAAGATCTCTTTAGTCTATTTGGACATTATTTAACAATATGGCCAACCTTATGACAACAAAATCAAACAACATTTCTCATACCTTTTGCTTGAATGTGATTGAGATTTCCCTTTGACTGATTGGTTCTCCTCATACAATTTGTTTCCTTATGACCAAAATGATGAAAAACAAAACAATGGCCATGAAAATAATTTGAAAATTAGAAAGCATTGGGCTGCTAGATTGGATTCTTCAGTTTGCCTTTAAAACATGCATTGTTCATACCTTGGATTGATATTTCATTATCTTTATCAACTTGTATTATGAGCCTCTCATGTTTATCCATCAAATAAACTAACTCAAACTTAAATTGATTATGAACTTCTTCTCTTGATTTCAAACTTGAATTTGCGACATGTAACTGATTCTTAAGATATTGAATGAACATCTTATCTTCTTTTTCTTCTATATCTAACTTCGAATCAAAGACACACACATGTTCCTTAATATCACTGACCACAAATTTCAATTCTTGATTATCCTTCTTTAGCTGCTTGCCCATCATGCTTTCCCTAATTTACCTTCAGGCTGTTAAACTGTTTCTTAAGGAATCTACTTTGATACCAATTGTTAAGCATGGAATATACTCCTATGTGGGTGAATTAGTATATTATATATGTTTTAGTTAATCTAATTTTTTTATTTAACCACTTAATCACACATTCAAGATATGCAATAAAATGAAAATATTAATATGTACCACACGAGAGAGAGAGAGAGAGAGAGAGAGAGAGAGAGAGAGAGAGAGAGAGAGAGAGAGAGAGAGATCAAAATTTTATGTGGAAACCTAAGGTGGCAAAAACCATGGAAAATAATGTCAACTATATAAATGAGCATGAAATCAAATTATAAATTTGGAAAGCACCAACATACATGAGCACCAACCCCTTGTCCAATCACCAACACAATAGCTATTTGTGAGCACCAACCCACAAGATCACCAACCCCTTGAAAATATTTGTGAGCAGCAACCTATAGGATCATCAACCCCTTGAAAATATTTGTGAGCACCAACCCTTCTTGTGTATAAAACACACCTATCTATCAATGTTGCTTATTGAACAAATGATATAACTCTACAATATCTCCTACTTTTCTCTCTTCAACAACAAATATAAACTATGCACTCTTTTACATATTTTAAATGGATTCTCAAGCCTTTATTTATAGCTTTCCAAATGACCTTTGTCATTCATCCCTTGCGAACCTTCAATCCTCATGGAAAATGGCACCAAACTTGCATGACCCTTCATATCCTTGCATTTGAAAAGTCATATGGTGACCCTTCATAATCAAGTGCATGCTTTCCTCTTTTGTATTTATATTTGTGACTTTTTGTATTCCTTAAAGTGTCCCTGCATGGAAAAATGTACCATACCCTCTTTTTTCTTTACATGGTGACTCTTGGAATTCCCCAAGATGACTCTTCATGAGAAAATGCATCCCATTCCTTATTTGTCTTTATCCATTGACTCTTTGACTTCTCCATGGCCCTCCGTTGACTTATATGTAACCAAAAATATATTCATTAATATTAAATAAATATTAACACACATTATCCAATATATGAATATTAAAAATACCATTAAATGCAATGGGGCTTTTATCACCAATAATGTTAGGTCTTTGACATCAATGACAATATTTCTAATAGGTTGACCCCATTCAAGTTTGACATTGATTTTTCACTTATAAGTAATGGCTTATGCTTTTATGTCAACTAATTCTTCCTACCCATTAATATACATAATTTCTACTTTACCAGAAGTAATTATAGGGAAACTTTTGCTACATGATTTTCCACTAATATCTAATTTTTCATAACTAGCATAATATTTTAAACAATACCAAAAAATGAATTTAATGCATTGATTACATGAGATGCACCAACTACCACCACTATTTGTCCCCCACCTTGAACCTAAAATATCCTCTTATCATCTCTTTTTGTTATAGTCTAGGTCTCTTAGAGAATTAATTATTTAGAATAATAAAGTAAAAAATGAATAGTTTTAACCCTATTTATATTAAATATTTTAAATATATCTATTTAACAATTATTTTCCAACATATTCCAATTTTTGCACATAACTATTTTTTACTAACTATTTTTTTAAACTAAAAGAGGTTCAGGAATCCTATCATCATAGATAAAATTCATACACACCACATGTATTTTTATAACAATTTCAAATTTTAACATATTTAACAAGTTTTCCACATGTTACATACATTGGATACCTCTTCATTTATGTCACATTATTTATACACTAAAACACTAAGGCTATTAAAGGTATGCATTTTTCAATTCTTTCCTTTCATTTATCTTATTAATTGACACTACATTTTGTTTAGCTCATTGTTGTTTGTTGTTATGTTCTTTTCCTGAAGTAACATGCCATGTTCTAGCTATGTGACTATTAAGCACATACTTCTACTAAGAAAGGGGATAAGTATAATATTATCTTTTACTAAATGAAACATAATATCAACAATCAAAGCATTCACATGAAAATGACATAAATTGAAACCAGATTTACATGGATACCCTTTCATGGAAAAACCATAAGTGAATAGCTATTTAGAACTACCATCCAAATCTAGTTGTATAATTAAAATTTTTGCAAATTTTTAGGATCTGACCTATTCGAAACACAAAAACTCATCTCTAATTTTTTTTTTGGCACTAACCCACTAGTGAAACCAATGCCCACTGTTAAGTACCAACTTAGCAAGAGACACAAATCTCTTCTTTCTAAAGCATCAATCTCTACTAAAACAATATTCTATCTTACTATTGTTACTTCATCAACAAATTATGAAAAATTCAATTTCCTCTTCTGCTTCTCCACAAAAAAATTATTATGCTTGAATGATAGAAATAATTAATTCCATTCTAAAAATTTCCATGTGTTTGTACGATATATCTTTTTATTTTCCACACACTTGCTTCCTTATCTTATTTATTAATCTTCACATGTCTCACACTTAGCTTCCATTTCTCTCTTAACCTTCTATCAACATTATATAGTCTTCATAGGCTCTTTGAAAAGGAGGTGTCCCATCCAAGAGGTTCCTCTTCAACAAAAGATGTGACCATTGACATTTACATCAACATTTCAATTGAAAATTCGATCATCTATCAAAAATTCAATCAAAATTTACTTGGACATTTTCATCACATATCAATAATTTTATCAGCATTCCCATTGACAATTTTGTTTATATTTCCATTCATAATTTTTTTTGCCAATTCTATTGACATCAATGACAATATTTCAATAGTTTTCCTTTTTTAGATTGATTGTAAATCTATATAGAAACTCCCCTTTACTATAGTTCTCCTAGTTTTCTCCCCATTTATTTAATTTTTCCCCTTTGATATTAATGTTAAATGGATGTTCATTATACTTTCATCCACAAATAAATCAAGAGAAATGTCCAGGTCATCTTATTCAACTTCACCAAAACTAAATGATTGTATTTCTACTCTTCCCTATACTTTTGTATAAGGAATTATTATTTTCTCATTTTATCTACTTGAATTTGGTCAAATATGGGATTTTTGACATCATCTAAATCCATTTGATTTATCTCTAGATGCTCAAGTGATAACACCTCTTTTCCACTTCCCTTTCTATCTGCATATCATGCTTGATATTCTCATTATCATTCCAAGCTTGATCTCCTATTGAATCTGAGATACCTTCTATAATATACACTTGATTTGGTCCATGCTTATTGAAATATGTTCTACACCCTGACTGCTTTCATTATGCTTTGTTAATGCATCTCTGACTTACTTCCAATAACATTTCCATCACTTGCATCATCACTCCCACAAATAATATTCAGCAATAGACATTTCTCTTTGTCTTATGATTTCATATCACCAAATAATCTACAAAGTTGAAAGAAAATGCAATGATTATCTCCCCTTGAATTTGTGCTTCTTATGAGATTAGTGATTCCTCTTGTGTATGAAATACAGTTTGCGTAAACATAGGTCTCTCTTTTTCTTGCTCCTGCTTCTTTTTATATACTTTTGAAGATTCCTCCTTTTGTTTACTCATGGCTTCAACTTTCTTATTCTACCTTAGATGTTTTATAAAACCACTTATATACAATTTTTATATATGACCAAAGTTATTATAATTATAACATATAATGTCTATTTCTTTGTAATTCGATAATGGTGTAGATGAGTTATAATTTATACTTGGAATGACAAAAGTACTTATATTATTATTCCATGCATACCTATTTATTTCACGCATCCTACACTCCATTACTTTATGCCCAAAATTATTGCATGAATAACAATAATCATATAAGTAATTTATGTACCTAATCACATTATATGGTCTAAGAGGGATTTTTGTAAAATTGTGTATGCATACATTAATACCTCATTTATCATTGAGATGATAAACATGATATTGGTTAACATTATCTTTATTTATTTTAACTTTTATGGATCCATTGAGTGCATCATCATATATCTTGGTATTATGCATATTCATCCTATTAGGTGGTTCTGTAGTTTTTGCACTTTCTCCTTATTTAGGGATCTTATGGTTCTCTTCATAACCAAGACGAGTCTTGATGTATTATGCCCTTTGTAAATTTATAATCTCATCCATTATTTTGGTTCTTTTCAATTTATCACATGTTTTCTCCAATTCTTTCTTTAAGAAATCAAATTTTGATTTTAGCTTGGCAATGCGATCTTATTTTGACTTAAGATGGACCATTAGTTCCTCCCTTGTCTTCTTGGATTCTTTTATCTCAATCTTTAGACTAATGATGACCTTTTCTAACTCTTAAAGGGTATGAGACATTTATGTTTTTAGGTCATGATTTTCTTCTTTATATTTTTGAGTCTGTAACTTTTTTTTTAGATTCTTCTTTTTAAGAACTTTTATCTCATGTAAAACACAAATAAATTATTCAAGATTTACTTGTCCTTCATCTTTGATAACTTCCTCATATTTTAATGTGTTATCACTTTAGAGGCATGTTTTGTTATTCTTATATCCATGGATAGATTTATTTCTCTATCATTGCCTAAAATTCTCTCATCACTCTCCTCAACTAAGTTTATATCCTTTTTAGAATAGATACTTTTCTTGTGATTACCAAAATTTTTATTATTTTCAATTTTTTGAAGATTTTACTATATTTAGGTTTGCTTTCCTTTTTATTTCTATCCTAATTATGATTTTACTCATCATATATATCATCCTTATTTGGAAATTTATCAGCCAAGTGCCCTCTTTTACAATAATTGAAACACTTGAAAAGTAGCTTACCTTTGTATTTTATAGATCCATTTTATTCTTTTTGTAAAATAGAGCCTCCTTCTCATCTTATTCATCACTACTACTGTCACTTGATTCAAGATATATATATTTAACTTTATTATAATCTTTGAAGGATACTTGCTTCTTAGATGATTTTTCCTTTTCAATTCTCATTTCATACATCATGAGAATCCCATGTAACTCATCCATTGTTAACGAGTCTATGTCCTTTATTTATTTAATAGCCAAAATATTTCCATCAAATATCAAGGGAAGGTAACTTATAATGTTTTGAATGATCATGTATTCCTAAACCTTTTCATCGTGTCCTCTGATGGTGTTAACAATCTTATACACATGAAGAAGATATGTTGCAACATTTTATTTATCTTTCATTTTCACTCTCTCAAATTAACTCCTATGAGTTTTAATGTTTACCTTATTCACATTCTTTTCACCCTCATCTATGTTTTGAATTTTGTCCCACATTTCATTTTATGAATCGCATTACATAATATTGACAAACTTTGATTCTGATAAGCCACACAAAATAACGATCATGGCTTTGGCAATATTCTCACTAGCATTCTTTTCAGTGAGATCTATTGGTGGAGATGATGGAGTAATATAACCATTTACTTCTGCTTGATAGATATCATATTGTAGATCCATTAAATAAGTTCTCATTATTATAATCCAAAATACATAAATTGTTCCAACAAACAATGAAGCCTTGTTTCTGGAAAAACCTTCTTGTCCATCCATGTGTGCTCCTGAGATCTACCTTCTAGTGGTCTAGCTATTTTTAAATGACCTTACTAGATAAAAATCATTAATAACATAATTATACTAAGATGGAGAGGGTGAATTTGTATAATATTATCTCTTAATGAAACTTAATATCCACAATCAAAGCATTAAAATAAAAATGACATAGATTGACACCATATTTACATGGTAACCCTTTTAGGGAAAAAACCATAAATGAATATCTTCTTTTAACAACCATATAATAATAATATTTTTTATAAACTCATAGGCACCAACCTACTGGAGTCACCAATCCTTGTCACTAAAAAATTTGTGGGAACCATCCTATTAGAGACACCAATCTCTACTACTTATGCTTAACCGATAGAAATAATTAATTCCATTCTTAAAATTTTCATGTGTTTGTATGATATATATATATATATATATATATATATATATATATATATATATATATATATATATTCTCCACGCTCTTGCTTCCTTCTACTCTTTATTAATCTTCACATGTCTCACACATCAACTTCCATTTGTTTATCAAACTTATATCCAGATTATATATCCTTCAAAGGTTTTTTACAAAGGAGGCATCCCATCAAAGAGGCACCTCTTCACCACATTATATATCCTTCAATTTTTTCTTGACATTTTCATCATTTATTGACAAATATTTTGACATTTCTGTCATCCTTCGTTAATTCCATTGGCATTTCCATCAACAAACCCATTGATATTTGCATTGATATTTTTTTTAGAAATTCTATTGATATTAACTAAAATTCATTTAACATTAACGAAAATATTAAAATAATATACCCATTTTTCATTGCTGTCAAATATGTACATAAACTCCCCCTTGCTATAGTTCTCCTCCTTTTCTCCCCCTTTCATTAATTCTCCCCTTTGACATCAATGTCAAAGGGATGTTCATGATACTTCCATCCACAAAAAAATCCAAGGAAACATCCATGTAATATTATCCAATTTCAAAACTGAGTGATTGTCTTTCTTCTGTTCCCTATCCTTTCCCATAAGGACTTCTTCTTTTCCCATTTTCTCTCCTTGAATTTGATCAACTCTAGGAATTTTGACATCATTTACATCCATCTAAATTATCTCTAGCTTCTCAAATGGTAAATCCTTTTTTCTACTTCCATTTATATCTATATATCATGATCCATATGCTCATTAACATTCTCAGCATCATCACTTACTAGATCTGATCTACGTTCTATAATATTCACTTGAGGCTGGCCCATGCCTAGTAAAAGATTTTCTTCACCATGACTAATTGCATTCCACTCCATTCCTGATTCTTTGACTTGTTCTAAATTTTATATTATTTTTTCACATAATAATCACTAATTACCTATTTATTTCACCTACCACTTCCTACCCATTGATCCACATAATTCCTACTCTACGTAAAAATTTTATATAGAAAATTTCACTCCATAGTTTTCCATTAATATCTAATTTTTCATAACTAGATTAATTTTTAAATAAATTATAAAAAATTTGAATTTAATGCATTGTTTACCTAAGCTACATTAAATAAAACCACTAGGTGTCCACTAGCTTCCGCCTATCATCTCCTCAACATCATCTTTTTATGTTCTACTCTAGGTCTCTCAGAGCTCTATTTTCTTAGAATAACAAAGTTACAAATGAATAGTTTTAACCCTATTTATATTCAAATTTTTAAATTTATTTAAATATCAATTATTTTCCACCTGATTCTAGTTTTTTCTCATTAATATATTTTTACTAACTCATTTTCCAAAGTAAAATAATTTCAAGAATCATGACGTCATATAAAATATTTCTACATACCACACATATTTTTATAGAAAATTCAAATTTTATATTAGTTGGTAAGTTTTCCATGTGTTACCTATATTGGATGCATCTTCATTTATCTCGCACGATTTCTAATCTACAAAACTATGGTAATTAAAGGTATGTATTTTTCAATTCTTTCCTTTCATTTATCTTATTGATTTGTAGTATAATTTGTTTAGATCAACATTTTTTTATTACTATCTTAATTTTTGGAAGCACCACCCCATGTTACTAATATGTGACATGTTAGGTTATTTGAGCTGGGATTACATATACACACAATAAATTTATAAATTAATGATGATTTATCTCTTATAGTAACTAGTTTAATTTTAAACTTTATGAGAGCACAACTTAAAGGGTGGATCCAAAAACGGGTGGGTAGACCTTTGTTGCTTTGGAAGATTGTTGTCCCATACACGACCACCTAATTCTAGTACAAGCCCCTTCTATACATTTACCTATGATATGACACCTTGCTCACACTCCTCTACAAAACTCACAGCCTGAAATATCCCCTACCAAAGAAAAAGCCCTTTCTACCATGTACCCAACATAGTCAATTTGGTCAACCACATTTTAGGAGTGGCACACATTATGGGACTAAATCTACCTATACCTATTTAGATTGATGAATAAATCTATTTCCCACATAAAAAAATTGATTAGTCTAACTAAGTCTGCTAAAATTATAGATGGGCTTTGGTCAATTGAAATCTATATATACCCACTTTCATTTCATTCACAATAGAGAGAATCACTCATTTGTGTTTTTTTACAATATGCATTTCTATCATTCTAATTCATGAGTCATTGTTTAGGGTTTGATGCTTGAGTGAGAACATTTGTATTATGAAACCTTGAGAATCACTAGGAGGTCCTTGGATAAACTTTAATCCACTATCCATCGTTAGATTATTAAATAATATAAGAAAGCCTCCTAAAAACCACCATTGGCTAAGGGAGATATTGAGGATTGATGGGTTCATCTTCAAAATAAGTACTCCTAATTCTTACCCCTTTATTT
Organism: Torreya grandis; assembly: GCA_037957365.1. Taxonomy (NCBI): domain Eukaryota; kingdom Viridiplantae; phylum Streptophyta; class Pinopsida; order Cupressales; family Taxaceae; genus Torreya; species Torreya grandis. The sequence goes on along the minus strand of JARHVA010009082.1, from coordinate 256,268 downwards.
TGGTCGATAGGATTTTAGAAGTAATGGTTAATTAATGTATTGTCTTTACTTGATTATTGTTTATATTTATCCCCCATTTATGCCACAAACTTTAGTTAGCATTAGATTATATTTTATTGGTTTATTGCATTATATACCTAGTTAGGGTTATTATGTGATGTTGTTTTAATATAGACTTTTGAAAACCCTATATAAATATTGTTTGATTATATATATACTAAGTAGGTTTAGATAATCCATATTATTCATGCCCCTAATTATCTATGTATCCATAATAAATATAGATGGTTCATTTATCTTCTGTAAGATATGAATGACTTATAGATCAGCTTTACTTTTGATTGCATACATAGTGCAGTCCATGTAGAGACCATACTCTATGCTATTTCAAATAGATTAGAATATTATGGGGATGGAAGATGAACCTAAAATGGCTATGGTGGAAAATTAGTGGTCTGAAGTAGAGTTAGCCAAAATATTTGAACTATTATAATAATATAAATTATTATTCCCACATAATTACATAGATATGAAATGAGTGCATCTGATATTGGGTAAAATGCATATAAAATTGGTTGATGGAAATCAAATAATTAGAAAGTTACCATATTGAATTAACCTTAATTTTTATGATAGGGTTAAAGAGGAAATTGATATCATATTATGCATTGGAGTTATTACTCCAATTGATGAATCTGAATGTGTTAGTCTCATGGTGATCAATATTAAGAAGGACGATCACTTTCAAATTTTCATAGATTTTAGGATACTCAATATGATGTGTGTAGTGAACCCTTTCTCAACAACTCTCACTGAATAAATTATGGAAGGTATTACTAGTTTCGAGATCTACACCTTCATCAATGGTTTTTTTGGCTATCACCAGGTCCAAAATACTAAGGAAGATAAGGACAAGATCACTTTTTACCATGAGACTATTAATTTTTTCATCCATCATAGTGGATGCATTCAATTATTTTATTCATAAGTTCCTTTAGGTATACTTGTATAACTGGATCATGTACGGTCTAGTATGGGATCATTGTGATGACCTATGTCTTATGCTTTCGTGATACCACCAAATTTGGATTTATTTGAATCTTAATAAATGAATATTTTCCAAACATTTTTTGATTCTATTTGGGCACCCCATTTATCAATATGGAATACTGGTGGACCCATCCAAGATTATGATCATTATCTAACTCTTAGATCCAACCACTCAGTGTGATGATTGTGACTTTTTAGGTCACATAGGATACTATCAGAAATTAATTCAAGGTTATACCAACATGAAAACTCCATTGGAAGATATAATCAATGAAATATCATGATCTTATGTATATTTCAACATCATCAATCATTTGAGACCTTGAAGGATAAACTAGTTACTACACCAATTATGTATTTCTCGAATTAGAACCAACCATTTTATGTGCATGTCCATGCTTCAAGTATGGAATCAATGATATCTTATCATAACTTGGTGAGGAAAACCTCAACAATTATATTTACTTTTGAAGTTAAGATATCACACCAACAAGACATAGTTATTACACTACAAGTCATGATTTCTTATCTATGGATTATGCACTTTAAAAGTTTCACCAATATTTGTTGGTAACCCTATTCATATTTTATATATATTATGAATTACTCAAGTATTTTAGAAACAAACTAATATTACTAAAGTATCATGAATTACTCAAGAAGGCCATTACTTGGTCTAGTGCATTAGATAATGTGGCTATTTTGATAACAATAGATAAGAATACTAGTGAGATGTGGTTGATACCTTGCCACCCCACAGTGGGTGGAGAGATTGTGTAACCGTATTGATTTGTTTTGTTGAAATTTTTTATAACTTTGTGCCTAAATGTCAATGGTCATCATAATAAATATTATTTAAGTAGGGGAGGATGTCATTTATTGATCCTATGTTCCCTTATAGATACTAGATTATGGCTTGCTTTTCCATGTTTTGGATAGCACTTGGACTAATGACTATTAATGTTGGTTACATTTTAGATGGTTGCAATAAGAGGTACCTTGGGTTGCCATTGTGATATGTTATGTCATGGTTGAGGCTTGTATTTGGTTCACTATATTCTAATATGTATAATTCTTACACTAGATTATTTTTATCTTTGTATATGTATGTATTGCTTTATTTAGTTAAATTTATATATGTTATTGATATATCATGATTTACTAGATATGGATTGACATTGCCTACTCTTGGTGCTATAGGATATGTTCAGAAGGCATTCTGGGGGTCATGGTTATCATGAGTAATTTTATCCCCCTTTGAACTATAGATGATTGTACCTGATTTATTACTTCTTGCCTATTCACTCGTCCTACATTATTATTATGTCAATATCATTCAAGTACTATTGATGTCTTATTTAGTAGATGCAGGTACCAGGCTATGAGCTAGGACAAAATTGGATTTGGATATCTTGGGTATACACATTGTCAATTGAGTGGTCAAAATGTCACTCCAACATAAATAACATGTATTATAGGGTATTGAGACACCATTTTTCATATTATGTTATGTTGTTTCCTTTCATTGTTATTTGTCTTGCCCTATTTTGAGTATGTATGTTTTGTTCTTGGTCCTTGTTGGGATTATTAGGTTTTGTATTAGTTATTCCTCTTACCTACCTTTGTGTGCTTGAGGTCATTTTCACATTTTTGGTTATCCTCCTTAGGTGTTGTAGGCACGTGTTGATTATGCCATAAGAGTGGTTAGTCATTATACCCTAGTTGGTTGGGTTCATTTAGGCCTATATGGGTTTGTTGACCTTGGAGAACATCATTGGTAACCCTTCATGATAATTTCACTCAGCTTCATTTGGTTGAAATGCAAATCTATATTATCAATTTTTGGATTTTGATCGACTTTAAGATTATTTTGCACATTATTATTTATAACCGGCCTAATAATTATATAGATTATTATATCTAGTTGATCATTTGAAGGAATTTAATATCAATATTATTTTATATATTTTAATGTATATTTTTATTAATAATCAAATTTTACACTATTATTATGCTTGATTTTAGTGCTTTGTTATTTATTATTTCAATGATTTTATTTTCATTATTATTAATAATTTAATTAAAGATTTTTTTAACTTATATTATTGTATAATTTTGTTATTAAATTATTTAATGATTTGGTTATTGCTTATTTAATGATTTTCTATTACTTATTTTATTTTACTATTATTATTTCTCTGTTGGCCTGTGAGAGAAGCGAGTTGGGGATGAATGAGTTTATTTTCATCTTTAATTTTATATATTATTTTATATCTTGGCATGTTGAAGAGGCCATTTGGACATTGACTCTTGCTTAGGCATATGGCTAGGCACTTCACCCTTTTTGTAAAAAGGGAGGAGGCAAGTATTAAAACATAGGGGGAGATATGTTAGGTTTTGAAAAAAATTGAAGGATTTGGTTAGGGCATGGCGGTGGGAGAGACACAGTCAAGGCATAAAAATAAAATGAGTGGCATTTTGTTTTTGGTTGGCATTGGAAAGGTGAGATGAATAGCTTATATTTCAATGGCTATGTTGGAAACTGAGAATTGGATGTAGGTTTGCAGAGATAAAAAGAAGTGGAAAGGGGTAGCATATGACCTAGGTTGTTTCTATTTAAATAGGCATGTATGAATACTATGTCTCCTCTTTAATGCAAGATCTAATGTTGAATGGAAGTTTATTTTTGCATATGAATATTTGTATTCATTTTGTTTGTTCAGATATCTAAACACCCAACGTAGTATGGTTGATGTATTGATTAGAGGGAAGAGAGAAGATGTCAAGGGTAGCATATAAATTTTATCCTTGGTTCAGCATGGTGTTTCACTTAGGGATAGCATTGGTAATGTGGAGGGTGTTCCCTAAATGCATGTGTTGAAAAAAAGTTAAAACAAACAAAAATATTATTTCTTCTTCCTAATCTGCAGTAAGGGCATAATGCTCCGTATACTCAAGTTTGGAAATGAATAATAAATGTATGAAGGAAGCAATGTTTCCACATTAATTCAAGATCAAATGTTCAGTGGAACTTCACCTGGCCTCAAATTGCTATATATCCTTTGGTTGATTCAGGTCTCTTACTACCTAGCATAGAATGGTATATGGTAGCCATGTGGCTCTTCCAAGTATGTTTTACATTTAATTTATCATCAAGAATGTGGTTTTTTATAATTCCCCCCCCCAATAAAATTTATTGGAAGCATTCCAGATTCATGGTGGATTTTTAAGACTTCCCCTATGAATATTTAATAGATTAAATTGTTTAAAATTATGTTTTTTCTTGTTGGGATTTTTAAGTATCATAGTTTTGGGTACCATGATTCTATTATCATATGAGATAGAAACTAATACATAATATTTAAGTATTAAATGAATTGGATAAATTTTTAAATAATTAGTGGACTTAGGAATTATTTCATCTAGTGAGTGGTAGCAATTTTAACTCTTATTAAAACCTATTATAAGTGTTGGAAAATTGATAAAACTACCCTTAAAAGATTCCTAAAATAATTGATTTTAGTAATATCTTATTCACTAATTTCTTGCTAATTGGACAACATATATACACAAGGATAGATTCATCTAAAAATTTTATGCCCTCATATTTATGTGATTATATTCATGCTCATTATGCTAGTTATCATATATAAATGATGACAATTTTTTAGAAGCCTTAACATCTTCCTAATATATAATCATGTTCATACTTTAGTAGACATTAGCTATCAATTTGATGCTACACCCTCTCCTTTGCATATCTCCTTTCCATATTTTAAGTTGATTTACCTATACTTGTGGTAGACCTCCATTTTACTCGTAATGTTGGATTGGGTTTTTTCTCAAACCTATTGAGTTAAAATTAACAGCCATGGACTACTGATTGTGTTATTTCATTTTGATTGAAGGAGGTCACCTTTTTACTTGCTCTTAGATATATTGAGTTACTTGGGATGAATTAATTTTGGTTGTACACATTCATTTGTAGGCTGACCTAAGTTCATTTTTTTCTAATGAATGTCATGTCTTCCTCCTTTTGACTTGATATAGTTAAATTTAGCTATTGTCAATTAGTTTACTTGTGTTAATAATTTAATGCTTAGATAAGCCTCTTGGGCTGAGCACAAAACCCTGGCTAGACCTTTGAATCTAATGGATCTGATGCTTCAAACCCTAATTTATAATGTAAATCATCCTCTATAGAAATTTGATGTAAGCCTTGGGCATTACTCAGGCCAATGGTTTGGTTGAGTGTTATGGTTTTATGTTTACTGCCTTACTTATTTTATCCCTATTGATGATTTTTGTAAGTCTTTATTAGTGGGTCAGTATTACGTGCATACATATTACCTCACTCGATTACCTAGTTACCAAAACCCTCCACCAAGCTGATGGTTAGGGTGGTAAGGGCCACTCATAGTTGGGCTCATAAGGCTAGTTTTAAGGGGTGTCCTTGTAGTGTTCGTCGATCTCCGTTGATGCACCTGGATGTTTTTGGTATCTTATCTTTCACCCATGCCTATTGACATATGATGTTGGAGTGATGGATTATGGCTTATTAACCATTTTATGTTCTAATTCATCTTATTACCTTATGAATTTTTGTAATATTGTTATGCTGGAAAAAGAAAATTATTAGATATGTTTTAGACATTAGAGGAAATATTGATGATAGTTTTATGGTTCTTATATGTTTAAATAACTATATCTACTCCTTTGGTACACATTTATATTGGTCCCTCTTTAGCATATGAGTGATAGTGTAATTACTGCTTTATTTTATACTTGATCTTTATATGTTATTGTATGTACATGACTTAGTGATATTCTTATTGATTTTAAGTGGGCATGAAATTGTAATAAGGTTATTATTAAAAAAAAATTAAGTCTAATTTATTTAACATTAAATTATATGAAGGTAAGATGGTTTTGTCCTATGGTATTTTAGAAACACTTAAAGGTTTTAAATCTCATTCGTGGTATTATGTATATTCTTACACAGATCATGTGATGAATTTTATATGGTGACATTTTCACAACAAGGAATGCATGTTTAACATATAGACTTATCTCTTTTAAAAAAATAAAATAATGGTATTTGATGTATCTTAATTGTAGCATGGTTATTGAACACATAGCCTTAACAATTATATAATCTTGACTGAAAATAAGATGTTGGAAATAGTTTATGAAAATATCCCTTTGGTGTCTCAAAATAATATGTTTTCATTACGATGTTATGATAATGAATGTTTATTAGTCATAATATTATTTTAAGTTGGATTACTTCTATTACTTAAGCAATGAAGCCATCCATGTTAATTATATTCTTATGTGGGCCCTACTATGGATTATGAGTTTTACGACTCACAGGGTTTTAGTGATTGATATTTATGGCATGTTAGCATAAATTCTATTTATACGACCATTATAATGTAATTATAGATTAATAGAAATTTGGTTATGTGGTCATTAATGCTTTCATAAGAATAGATAGTCATTGGTTATAGTTTATAGGCATGCTTAAAATTTAAGTGTACCTTGTCAATGATAAGTGTACCTTGTCAATGATATACCTTGTGTCATGATTATTGAGATGTGAATAATCCATGTGATTGGTAAATAATCCCAAAATGAGGCTCATAAATTAGTAATATATGGAAAAATTTATGTTAACACTTGGTTATATGATTAAATAGTCCACCTTGTAAATTATTTACTAAATTGTAATTTTATTTAATAAACACACAAGTTAATTGTTGACATTATTTAAGTAATAAACTCTTAAATCATCATAGGCATGTTAATTTGGTGGTGGGAACACCTATGTTTATCCAATCATAGGGTATGATAACCAAAATATAAGTAATCAACATTCAGGTGTAAGACCCCTATGTCTAGTTTATAGGAAGATATTCCTATATCCTAGGAAGTAATTATTTTCTTATGCCAATTATACACTTATTCATTAGGATGTTCACATGTGTGATGTCATACACCCTGAGCTAAGTGTATGGTGTCTCACCTAGTTTAACAAGAATAATTATTTATACATGGAGTTATATCCTATACGTGACCCTGATTAAGTTTGGACTGAGGGTACAATGATCCCTAAAGAACTTAGATCATGGTGTAGTGATCCAATGGGGGTAGCATGCAGATGGGTCCTTTGATTAGGCAGATCATGGAATTCTATGGTAACTCAATATCCTTCTTATGTTGGATTTATCCATGGATTAGAAATTTCCACTTGCAAATCTCATGATGTGTTAAGACTTGCCTAATCAAGTTAGTGGGATGGATCCTTATGTTTGGTCATTTATACATTTGTGCTTAAGTATTTCAATCCTATCATATCCTATTTGTTTATCATATCTTCATGTGTGGGCTCCATGATTGAGCACTATCTTGTCTAGTTTCATGACTATCCCATCATCACAAGTCACGTCATTCTTTATATATTTCCTATTCTGGTCTGATTGTTCACAGTCTCCTTCAACTATTTTAGTGGAGCTTGTTATCCTTCTGGAGCATAGCTAGTCTGGTGTAGCCTAATTTTAGTATTTTAGTGTTTTCATAGTGGGATTTTCCCACTCATTACATGGTTTTTTGATTCACTACACCCATTTCAACATCATGGGGGGGGTGTGTGGACATACTACTTTAGGTGTTCTGCTAATTGTTAGGAGGTAGTTGATTGATGACATTACTTTGTTCGATGGGATTCATTCCAAAGAGTGCACCTACTACAAGATTGTGTTGATATTTTGAGTCATGCTTCCTGGGATACCTTGCAACATATGTTCTCTTCTCCACTCTCCCTATGGGTTTCTTATTTTTCATATCTTATAGTGAGGAGTTGACCAAATCTACAATCCATCGAGTTAATAATATATGTCTATTTTTTATTTTTGAAAGACTCTATTAAGATGACAAATTTTTGGAGGATTAGATCTGATGTATTTTTTATATAGTGGGGTTCATATTTATTTGGTGAGGCTAAAACCTTTTTAGTGGGAAAATACTAAATGTATAAGGAGCCATTTTTTAGGAGGCACATTTATAATGAAAGGTTGGCATGCTTTTATTTAGTGGTAGACATCATTTTAAGTGGGGGTGAATTTTTTAAGGATGAGGAATTGAAATGTAAAATGGGAGTGGGGGGGGGGGGGGGTTTCTATTATTTATGGTACTTTCTTAAGAAGGGAACATTTTTTTTACATATACTTCTCACATCACTTGTTGAAGATAGAAGGTGAGGACTAGTTCGGTATGAGGTTAGACCCCCTCATAGATAAAACAAACTTGTCCTCACTCCTATTTACATTCATTTTTTGGAGGTCATTATTATTGTGCTTATACCCTCTTGGCCCACATTATTGTCCATGTGATCATACTTTTGACTCATGGATGCATTATCGGTAGAGTCTGACATCACATTTTTTATTATGCATTATATTTTTGTGCCACTTTTGTGCTCATAGATGGAATTATAATAGGGCCTAATTTCCTACATTCTTGAGTAGATTTTTGTGTTTCACATTAATCCCTTGTTTTAGGAGAAACTCTCTTGTTCTTGATGACATCTTCTATAGACGAATCACATTCTAGGTTTTATGTATCAAGTAGATATTTTTGTTATATGGGATCTTTATTTATGGTCACACTGAGAGTCATGGAGATTTATTTTCATGTTTATATGGTCCATATTGAGAAAATTACAGTTTTATTGACTATCCAATCACCACCATGGCCATATTATTGAGAGATATTTGTTCTATATTTTAACACTTTTTGTATAGTTGATAGCCTCCCTCATATTTTTTGTGGAGATTTATCTCCTTCTGAAGAGTAGCTATTCTAGTGAATATAGTATTATCATGTTAGTGTTTGAGTAGTGGACTTAGTCAGCTCATATAGACCTTTTTATGTCACTTCACCTAGTCAACAGCATGGGAAGTATGGTGCAGATCCTGCTTCATCAGTTGTTATGTTCCTTACTAATCCTTGGTGCACTGCATTTTATGGTAGTATATTGAATTCATTTGGTGAACCATTTTTCACTATCAAAACCTATGATAGTATCTTTTCATTAGAGCTACTTTGGTGAATTCTAGTGTCAATTGTTTTTTTATAATCCATTAGTACATCTAGACCACTTGTGTAGATTTAAATTCCATTGAGACTTTTCAGTCCACCTAGTGAATTTTTACTTGATGGCCATTGTTCCTTATAGTGCACCTCCTCAAGATTATGTTTGAGTATTGAGATATTTTAATTTTAATAGTGCAATCTAAAATATCATCAAGAATATCTCCATTCCATATCATCATGTTCTCCATTCCATATTGAGATATTTTTATTTTAATTGTAGGGATTTTAGGGTTAAAAATATCATCAAGAATATCTCCATTCCATATCATCATGTTATCATCATAATTATCTTTCCAATGGTTCAAACGGGGAGTCAAATGAGGCTATGGTACAAAAGTTATGGCTCCCAAAAGTTCTGCCACCAATCGAGGTAGAATCATCACCCAAATTATCACCTAAAATGTTTTTTGGATCAAAGAATAAATTCATTATTTGTCATAGGCCACCATGTGGAATATCACTCACCTACTCATGTCAATAACATTAAATCTTTGACACAAATCAAACATAGAGTTAAAGTTCCAACACATCTAGCATACTACAGTCTTTTTTTAAACATTAATTCAACATATCAGTCGTTATATCTCATTTTCCAAGTCATTATCTAAATATATTTATGAACTATTTATTGGGTTATAGATCATATGTTTTCATATTAAATCACCCTGTTAAGTTAAATAGGCATATTACATAGTGTTAAGCATTGTTAAAAATAGAGGCTTCTATGGCCTGTTGTACTATAGTAATAATTTTTTATGTTAGGACATGGTAATTTAATAATCTACAATATTTATATAAAAATATTTAGTTTATTAGATCCCTATATTTACATACAGGACCTATTGGTTATCCTTCCACTACTCCTTGACATCTATTACCACTACAGATTCCATATAGACATAACTTCTAACCATTCCCTTGATCCACTATGATTCACCTGATTGATTTTTGTAGTCATCATTATGTTTCCATTATATATTCATTATATCTTCATTATATACTCTTCTAGTTTTCCTAATCTATTATATAGACATAGGTTATTACCTATATCTAAGGACGTCATCTATGCCTAGGTTAGTATACTCCACCTAGTCCATAAACTTTTGTTAAAATTATAAATATGGAAACATCTAATTAAAAATATTTACATATAGCTATATGGTGTGACCCAATTCCAGTCTGATGTATATATAATAATACTATAATTATTTAGACTATGGTAATTTATAAGTAAATAAAAGGGATTTTATATAGCCAGAATGTATATATTACTCATAGACTATTTTGAAACCATGTATACAGAACAAAAAATTATAGATTATAGTTTGATGAAAGAATCTCTATATATAATATGTTTCATGAGACCCATATGATAATAGCTTATATAGATATAGACTATAATTGTTTTCTATGTGCTTAAAAACCCATATAGAGATTATATTCTAAATCTATATATGTAATATGTATATTTTTTTAATAATTATTTCAAAATTATTCAACACTATAAACATGCAGATTACTAACATATGAAACATACATGTTTCACAGAATATGAACACACAAATATAATTTGCTTTGCCTAAATGGTAATAATGCCTTCCTAAAATTTACCCTCCTCTATGCTCCTATGCTACATTTCACCTTTTTTCCTCTTCTCCTATTCTCCCACGACCACTTCTCATTTGTCCTCTTTTCCATGCTTTAGCATCCTACTTATATATGCTCTACACTTTTATTTAAATTTTATTTATTCTTATTATTTTCCTAAAGAGAATGGCAGTTTTTCCTTTTAATCTTGTTTTCCTTCCTATTAATTAATTTTCATTAATTAATTAATTTATTTATTTTTATCTTCATTTCAAATTAATCATAAGATTTAATCAAAACTTGTCTCTTTTTTTGCATTTATTTTCTTCTTATTACATATGGAAAATAGGGTGTGGATTTTAAGATTTTTTCTTTCATAGATTATTTTCTTTGTTTTTGTTTTTCTCATTAATATTAATCAATATCTTTTTCCCTAGTTTTAAAACTTTAAATTGCTCTTAATTTATTATTTTTTTATTTTCTTTTATTTTTCCTCCTAAAATATAAAATGTCACATCTTATTTATTTTAACATTAATTACAATAATTAGTATGTTTTATAATTAAATTATCTCTTAAAAAATATGATGGTTTAATAATAAATAAATCAATAAATCCTAATTTAGTCCAATTAAACAAATCACATTTCTAACAACAATTAATGGACATACATGAAATATTAATTCCAATTAAGCATTACATTATGCTAGAAAATGATGAGAAACCAACTATTTAATGTAAACAACATCAAAAAACATTATTTTAACCATTTATTATGCATCTAACATGTGTTAGCCATGGTGATGTGTGCAAAGTTATAGTTGATTTCTCTATCATCCTTTGACATCTTTGTCTATGCCACCCTCTTTGATGATATTGTCTCTCTATCCCACTCTGAGGGATGAGTTCTTCTATGTCAACCTCACCATATATAGGTAGTTAGACTATAACATCCTGATATACATACATAATAACATATATCGAAAATAAGAAATCAACATGTTCGTTATGTAAACATACACACTATACTTACTCATAAAAATATAAACATCTAACCTAAGCAATATCATACTTCTCCATAAAAACACATCTCAAATATAGTCAAAATTTACATAATACAAATTTATCCACTATAAATATCCATGGATAATAAAATAGTTTGCTTAGCAAGGAGTTGACATGTAATAGGAGAATCTCCTAGGATGGAGGATTAGAAGTGCATGTAAACTTGTGTTGATAATATGTGGTCAATTTATTTTGGGTACAAAATGATTTATTGTCTTGATAGGATGGAGTAGTTGATTTAGGTTTATCTTGGGATTGATTTGAAGAAGTTGTATTAAAAGGTTGAATGACGTTATATATGGCTAAATAGGTTAGAAAAATGTTAGAAATAGTTTTAGAGGTTTTATATAATTAAGGTGTTTTAATTTGTTCCTTGAAAAAGATGAGGTCCTCTTGCCTCAACTCTATTAGGTGAATTGGGGAAGAATCTTTAATAACACAAAAAATTTAGGATGGTTGGTGCATAGGATGAGAATAGATGAAAGCAAATACCCTTTGCATATTAGTCATATTTAAGACATTATCTTAAGGAGTTTGGTAAATAAGAATTTTAACATTATTTTTGGAAGTGGTAGGCTTGTAATTATTGTCTTGATGGTTTGGAACATGATCATTGTAAATTTCTAGATGAGCATTAGCCCAGTTCTATGTTTTTCTTATTTTGTGTTTCCAGATATTTGAAGGCAATGTCATATGCATTTTTATGTTTTAAAATGAGGTAATCATGATATAAATTTGGACCAAGGAGTAAATTCATAGCAAATTTATGTTATTGCCTATAATTTTCATAACAGTAACCCTAACTAGCACGAAAGCAACATAATTCATTTCGATCATTTTAGGATTTCATGGGGTGAGTGGGATCAATCTCTCATGGAAGAGGCCTTGGTAGACATTTTTATAGTTTAAGTAATTATAATTAATTATTAACATTGATGTTGTTTATTGGAGAAAATTGAGTATTAGGGGTGTGATTTAAAGGTGAATCTTGCTCTGGACAAAGGTCTGGAGCAATAACTTGTATATGGTGAATGGTATCATATAAATTAGTGACACCATCATTGGTAACATGATTATTTTTATTTTTTTTGATCTTGTAAGTTCCCATAGGAGGTTGGGATGGCTCAAATAGATACATGAGAAAATATTGGTGCCTAGCTTGGTCGAGGGCCTCTTCCAAACTTCATGGTGTGAGAGTCCTAACCTAATATTGTAGATTAGGATAGAGAATTTGTGAATATATGAAAGAGGTTATCATCCACCATGGTGTGATCACACATATTATACAATTTCTTTTAAACTATATTTTCAAAACTAGTGATAGAATGAGACTCGAGTTCATTATATAAATCTAAAGTGTCTTTGGAGAGGTTTTTTTTCTAAGAGCTTGGTAGTGGAAAAAGTGTTTAATTTGACTCAATATTTGTATACATTTTCAAACATTATTAAATGTAATGTAGGATTAGTTAACCCATTATAACTAATGGTATGGGTGATACCTCCTATATCTGTGTTGGAAATTTGAGGTGTAAGAGGTTAGTTTTGAAGATGTTTAATTGTTTTATTAATAAGACATGGTCAACAAATGAGGTTTGCATGGGAATACCTAAGGGGAGGGTGGGGTGTAATTTTTATTATTAATTCACCATATAAGCTATGGATGTTCATTTTGGAGGTTTATAAGGTTATTATATATTTTCATCCATTAATTGGCATTATTATCCTAGAAATCATTCATTTGGTTAAGAGTTTTACAGCAAAAGTTGATAGGTTTCAGTGGTTTTTTTATTAGTGTGTATGGAATTATAAACATTTGGATTAGTATTAGTGGATTTGGTACCAATCTAAGTATTATCATGCATGACACTGGTGGTTTGAGAGGCCTATGCTAGAAACATGCCCTAGTATAAGGATTTCAACAAAAGGAAGAACTATTGGCATGGTTACCATGGGTATAAAATTTTTCACTACTAGATTCATTGATAATTATAGGTCTTGAAAAAGGTTCAGTATATGTGGAACCTTCCATGTTATTATAAATACTTGGCATGAATGTAGAACAAATTAAGGAAGAAGAGGTCATAGTATGAGAAGGAGTCAAATGATAAGGAAGAGGTTAAGAAGAAAATAATTTATCACCCCAAAATATATGTGAGAATGTGGGGCAAAGTGAATGGGTTTATTCTCAACCAATTATTATAAGGTTGTAAGTAGTGTAAGGATTTTTTCCTTAATGTTGATGAAATTATTTAATGAAGAAAAGCACTTCTATATTATACTCTAATTCAGGATGATCTTCTTAGGAGAAGAAAGGGTTATTAACTTAAGAGGCATGAAGAGGAGTCCCATAATTTTTAGTGTCAATGGCCACATGCACATTAATTTTTTCTAAAGTGAAATCCACAAGATGTTTATAGGTAAACCCTATTGGGAATGGTAAAGTTAATCACATCTATTGAGTTCAACTCTATGTTGTCCTCAAATAGGAATTTCATGATAAAAGATAAAGGTTAATAAGGATGAATATCATGAAAGGACAAAATTATAAAATATGATATAGAGTCAAATTAATCAACTATGTGTTGTAACAAAGGGAAAAGAATAGATAGATAAGGACACACAATCATTCAGGTCAATTATGTATGGTAGACATGAAGGCTAAATAAGATGATATTGATACATAGTCATGTAGTTCAATTATGTACTACTGAATAGAGAACTAAACAAGTTGATAAGAAGACATAGTAATGTAGGTCGACCTCATACTATTAATAGGAAGGCATAACAGTTTATAGGATATTGTATTGACTAAGACAATAATGTCTTCAAATAGGTAAAATTTTTGAAAGATAATTTTTAATCAATAATGAAATCAAACACACAAATAGTTAGATCAATATGATTAATCTAATTGGGGCACACAACATAAACCTTTCATCAATGCTGGTTGATGCAAGTTTTACAATATAAAATATAATGATCAAAGAGAAATAAATCAACTGAAAAGTATATTCTAACTAATCTATCACCCTAAGTTTTATTAGATTATAATAAACTTTAATTTTAATGTGATATTAAATTTTGCTAACATTTAGAACTAAAAACCAATCTATTGTTAGTTTCTAGACATTTTAGTTGAAAGGAATCTGTATTGGTAATGGTACTAGATTGCTATTGGGGCCTACCCAATCACCTCAAAATCTTACAATGATGAACATGTTGGGTGATTTGACAATATATAAAATTAACCATGTGTTTATAATTCTTTATAAAACCATCTTGGCTTCCCCCTTGGTGAATAAATCCAAGTAGGTGGGCCTTGGGAAGATAAATGTTTAATGTTTTCTAAATGTAAAGTGTTTTTCTAGTGTGTGCAAAAGAATAAAATAGTGTAACTGAAGTGATAATTTAAAAACTATCTAATTAGACCATGTGATTTACTCTAAGCATGCAAACAACTAAAAAATAAAATGTGAATTAATTAGTAGAAAATAGATATGAATTCCTTAGATGATAATAATACATAGTCAATTTAAGTGGAATTGCATGCAAACAATACAAAACAAATTTGATTGAGTTACTAATGTTATTATAAGTAAGGTATTTATGATTTGAGTTGAATAGGTTGACTATGTCTCTTAGACATAAGGTAAAATATTTAACTAAATCGACTTGGTTGAGCTAGTTAGCTATAGGATTGTAGTTTTGAGGACTACCTACTTGAGAAAAATAAACCTGAAGGAAGAATTGAAATGATAGATAAAGATGAGAAAGGAACATTAGTGGGTTTTAATATGATTTATATTGAAAATTTTATGTTGTAGTGATTAATTTTTGTTTTCAAATTCCAAAAACTAGGTTGAGTGTTTTTACCAAGTTCTACAAATCCCTTTGTGTTAAAGAAGAATAACAAATAGAGTCAACCTTTTTGACAGTGTTTGGTGACCTATATGATGGTGGAATAAAATATAAGTAGATTCTACCTATTTCAATGTGTATGCTAATCTACAATTAAATAATAATATTATGTTGAACTACTCTATCTATTAATATGTAACTGATGAAAACCTACATAGACAAAACATAGTCATTTTGAAGAGACTGTGTGTTAAAACTGTGCACATTAATTAAGAAATATAATAAATAGTTTGATAAAATACTAAATATATATATATAAATATATAATATAATTCTAAAAATGATATCATATAATTAAACCTTCAAAGTTTAGATTCCTATTGAGTTTGTTGGAATACATACAAAGGGAAATGCAACTAATCTATAAATCAATCCTAGCTCAAAGAAGATAAACCCTACTCGCACTTATGATTGTTGATACATTAGATATTCATGGTCGTGACTAAGATGGATATGCTAGACCTAGCCAAAGTATCTCTTACTATATTAACATCACTAGGAATTGTTCAAAAGCCCCAAGTTAAAAAAAAATGTAATAACCCTAACTAGGTCTTATGTTTTCATATTCACTAGGTTTAAATGACAAAAGTAAAGAAAAGTCTAATCTAGTTGTCATCAAATATTATGGCAAAAATTTTGGGAGATAAAATTTCAAACTAAACATGCATACAAGACATATAATCATGTCGTTGTATACAAAATCCTAATGCATGGGAGAGAAGTACAATTTTGTATCTCTCTACTCTTACAAAGGAGGAAAAAAGTTAGCAATATATTGCATTGAAGATGAACCCACCAATCCTCAATCTCTATATTGGCCAAGGTGATTCATAGGAGTTTTTTATGGTATGTAAGGATGATAAGGATAAATTTACACTAGGATACACAACCTATCAATCCATCTAAAAGACTTCTCTATAAGACAAGATCCATATCTTGAATGAAATTATGAAACCCTAAGCTATGCTTCTCAATTATAATGGCTAATAATGAGATGCACAATATACTTTTCTTCTAATTCTATTCCTTAATAAATTATGAAATTAATATGTTTATATAGATATATCTAACCCTAGTCCTTTCTAAAAGTTTAGCCATTAAGGTCAATGCAATCGACTCTATATCATTACTGACAAAATTAGATTGTTCCTAGTCTAGGTCATTTAGTGGCTGACCTGATCCTAAATGAGTTTTGTGAATTACAGTATAGGCTTGATGGGGATGATGCTATATTTTAAACTATCAAGAAAGATATTAGGCTAAGGGAGGGATAATGAAGGAATAAAATAACTAGAGGAGGTTATAAAATAAGAAGAAAATCTTAGGGGAGTGTTTTCAAGATATGGTTATATATATATATATATATATATATATATATATATATATATATATATATATATATATATATATATATATATATATATATATATATATATATATATATATATATATAGTGTTTGTAAAGGGATAACAATCCAGAGAATCACTAATGGTCTACTCACTCTTTTCCCATTTCACCCCTTAAGGTGTACACTAAGAGATATTGAGACTCAATGGGTTATTGTATGAGAGAAAGCATCGGTAATTGATAAAGATTGAAAAGATTGTGTATATATTTCTAACTAGGTTTTGGTGGAATATTTTATTCAAAGGTACCAAATCTTATGTGTGCCAATATGATATATTTAGGGCATATATAAACCAAACCAAAGGAATACTATTCCCCATCAACCCATCCTTCTGTACGAACCCTTTGAGAGATAGGATGTTTATATTTTTAGGCCCATTTATCCTATTACAAGATGAATTGACACATGCAACATCATTACTACTACATACTATCTCATGCATTGGAATGAAGTTGTTCCCACACATTATTGTACTACTATGACTACTACCAGTTTATATTAGAATAAGTAGTGATTAGGTATGCGTGTCCTCTGAGTTTTGTGAGTGATCATGTTTCTAACTTTATTAATAAAATAATAGACATCCTCATGCCTATGTTCATGATCACACAACATAAGAGTATTCCCTACCATAATAAATCTAATGGCACAACTGAAGCCTTCAATAAGATTTTGGGTCATATACTAACAAATATTTCAAATATTAGTCACATTGACTAGGATAACTAAGTTGTTTATTATTATGTGCCTATCAAACATCAAAAGAAGGGTTAAAGAAAAGTACCCCTTTTAATCTTGTATTTGGCCCTAAAGTAGTTTTCCTAGTCAAGTTCCTTGTACCTTTTTTGTGTATTACACACATTGGATGATTGGATGACAAATAATCTGTAGAGCACATTTAGATGCTTGAATTCAACTAGATGAAGAACATTTTCTCACACATTAGATTTAAGGAATTAAGAAGCATAAATATAAATCCTAGGATGATCAACATATCAAACTCAAACTTTTACATCTTGGTATGTATGTCCTGGTTTATGATTTCAAGAATGTGTGCCACTCTGGTAAACTTTATATCCATTGAGATGGTTTGTTTATTATTCATGCTATCTATTTAACAAGTGATTATAAACTGAAGCTATTAGATGGCCAATTCCTAACATTCCAAATCAGTGTTAGTCTTATTCATCCCTACCATTCAATGTAATTTTTCCTTTTATGTCAATAAGGCATACACAAATAAATTAGTTAAAAAATTTGTTTCTCTTTTAAATAAGTGTGTTAAAAAGTGTGAAATTTTTACTATATATTTAATTTTATTCATAGTTGGATCTTTTTTAGTTTTGTCATGGAGAACCATGCATATGTTTTATTATATGGGAAACCCCCATGGGATCAAAGAGCTTAGAAGACAATGAGGCATAAAAGACATTAAAAGAGAATAAGGCACACAAATTGAGGCATTCAAAGGATGCACACAAAATGTAGCATGAGGAATATGTGCATAAAGGATAGTGAAAGACATGTATGAGATTGCATGTGAAAAAGAAATTGAATGAATATGGTAAAATAAACACAATTAAAAAAATAGTTAAAATGAGATCTTACCAATAAAATAAAATTTTAAAATTATTATAGATGGTATGCACTATGGGAAAGGTGTAGAAACTCACCAAGGATGGGAATGCATTCATCAATGATTGAGTAGTATGAATTCCAAGCATGATAAATGGACATAAAGGCATGTCGTTTAGAGTATTAATATCAAATGTGATGGATCATGACATATAATATAGTTAATCAAATGTAGAAAAGTTAATGCAATAAATTAATAAATTTGGTAAAAATCCATAAGGAATCTAATTTCAAATTTTTATGATTGTAAACACTAATAATTAAAGATCTCATATAAATGAGAAACAAAAACAAATAATGTGATTATGCAGTAATATAATTTATAAAATCAAAGGAGAGATTAGGGAAACACCCATTCAAGTGAAAAAAAATTAAAAACACATCTATACAAGAAGAAAAGAAGAGTTGCGGGTTACAAGTGTCAAATATGCCATTAGTGGAGGGTAAAGTAGGGATCCTAATAATTTTTTATCTATATAAGAGGAGTTAAGACATATTTATTTATGAGAGTTATTTTTTATTTAGGAGAGTTGGTCAATTGTGTGTTAACCTATGGGCACCCTAATCAGTGATGTGGCCAAAGAAGAATTCCAAAAAAAATAAAACCATTATTAGCCATTTCCTAAGGTGAATAGTTTGAGGTTATAAAATTAGATCTCATGTAGATTATGAATAAGGAGGTCATGTGCTAATTTGGGAAGATGGTTCAAGTGAGGGCAACATGTAAGAAAAGAAAACAATAGGAATGAGTGAATGGAACCCTACTATACCAGCGATATAAATCATTTATGTTGGGTAAAAGGTCATTGAAACACCATCTCCTCCCCTATTTTTATTAAATATACATAATACCCAAAGATGGTGTTATGAAAGGATGATTAGGAGTCTAATGTTTCTACTTGTCACATCATAGACTATAATTATCATCAACCTGGGATAAGCCTAATTTACAGAATTACTATCATGTGGAGTAATTGAACACCTATGTAAAAAGATCACCTAGGATCTCATGGTCTATAACTTGTTGGAAGATTTGGGTTACTCTGACTCTTTGACCTTCCTCATTTTTGGAAACAACAGAAGGCAGTTCAATTCTTAGTCTTTTACATTCACGAAGACTACCTCTATTTTGTTTAACATAGAATGTGGATCAATAATAAATGGACCAATAGAGTAACTAGGTTTTTTTTTTTTGAGATGTTCTCAGTAAATATCTTGAAGATCAAGTAACAATTGATAGGATAGTACTGGTGCTAAAATAACATAAATAAGGCAAAGCTATGTAAATCACTAGCCTAAAAGATCTATTAATTTAAATAGTTGTGAACTCAGCCATGACCTATATGGAAGGAATGGATTGGTGGAAATAGTTTGACATGCCCCACCTATATATGACAAGCCAAATGGTTAAGGTGGATATGTATAATTACTCCTAATGTTTTTCATAAAATATTGTACAAGGTGTAGAGAAGGTGCATCACCTACCCAACCACATGTTTCCTTGGGTAAAATGTTTTCTAATCCTATTTTTTTATGATATTTGCATCATAGAGTACTTGATAAAGGAAATAAAATGGTTTTACCCACCAAAACACAAATCCATTACCAAATGGTTTAAGTAATTCATTTCTTATGGTGCCATCACACCCTCCCATAAGGCTAAGATTAAGGGTTGGTTTGATAACATGAAGGAGGAATTTATGGACTAGTAGTTCATATCCAATTAATTTATTAAATATATTGGATCCTATGCACAATATTATATAAAATAAAACTATTCCCTTGCATGTTTCTAGATGAAAATGATGAACAACTTGTTAGGGTGGCTTAAGATGCCGTATGCCTTTGTCAGTAGACACTTAATAGATTTAATGAAATTTATTTTCGACATGCACCCTATGAATATTGATGAAGACAAGATTGACATTATGGTTAGTAATCTTCTTAATCTTTAAATTTACCTAGGATGACACACATATGTAGAAATGAGAATCTGATATAAGTGACATTAATGCCTACCAAATTGTTATGTATGGGTAAATATGGGCCATTTTCAAAATGCAAGACGCTAAAGAATACATAAAGATGAGAAGAAGAATATAAGAAACCACTTAACTCTCAAATAGATATGTGGCTGAAGTTGATGGTGTGATCACAAGAGAATATGCTAAGTCTAGAGGTTGCTAGCTCTAGCAAGACAAATGACCAACCTAGGGTTATTTAGAAAAATCAATGACATAACTCATTTTAACATAGGACCCTAAGGTTTCCTACAGATTATAAATACATCATGTCATACTTTTCAACCCCTTAATTAGATCCTAAATGACAAAGGTGAACCCCATCACCAATAAAATCTAAGGATCTTCTGATAGAATAAAATGATAACTTTTCATGTTTTACTACTCAAGAAGAGTCTAGACAAGAAGTGCCTCAAGTTGTAGTTCCAAACACAAGTTAGAATTGTCCAAAATAACAACCTATGAAGTAACCTACCATTAAGCCTATCAAGGATCAGACCCTTGAGACAAGTGAAGAATATACTATTGAGGAGTATCAGATTAACGTAGAAAGTCCAAAGTCTATGGAACTAGAAAGAGGCGAAGTCCTCAACATAGAGGACTTTGGGATTAGTTCCATCATGTAATAGGAGAATAGTCCCAAGATCATTGATTTAGAACACAAAAACCAAAAGGTTAAGAAACTAATACAGAAGGTAGATGAATATAAATTTCCAAATCAAGAACCTCCTATTCATACTACACTCCTATAGGACGCACTCAACAAATGTTAGTATTTATGTAAATTTTTCCTTAAACATGAGTCCACGACACAAACTTAGTGTAAGATATCATTATAGATGGAAGTATACCATGATGAAAAATGATCTGAACATCCACAAGAGATCACTCAAATAATCTAATAATTGGAAGTTATTCTTGACATGATTTAGATAAGTCCCGTGATTTACTCTCTATGCAAGCAGGTATGATATTGATCATGTTTTCCATAAAATTTCCTATGAAAAACATCCTTAATAGATATTACATGAAAATTATAAGGATGGGCATGAATCAATATACAAACTCGAGGTAGAAAGTAAATAACACAAGTGCTAACTTGGTGAAACTAAGGTATCACAACTCAGGCCTTTGGGCCCTTATTAAAAAAAAATTAGAAGTGATCAAGTGTTTTCAAATGATTTCCTATCATTTAATAGTCCATAAATAAGTTTTAAATACTAATGGAGTTTTGTTTTATAAATATAATAAATAAGTGGATCCTAGATAGGATAAAATCTGGGCATCCAAATAGTTCATATAGGCCATAGTGGTTTTCCACAAATTTTTGAATCAAGTAGGCAACACTATTCCTATAATAAAAGGGTTTTTTTTAAGCTTATCATAATCAAGTACAATTTGTGAAGCACATAATTTATCCCTAAATAATAAAAACGTCATCAATTGGCTAAGAATGCCATATGCATCAAGGACAGGGCCCATCATGTGAAGGCTTTCCAAGACATTGAAGAAATGGAAAATAAAATAAGTGCCCAATGGTAAGAGTTAAATACTAATTTATCAACCCTTTGAGGGAAATTTTTTTATGAATTTGGATTCCTATATAATTCCCGCAAGGTTGATACATTTTAGATTAAGACTTTTGTAACTCAAGAAGATGGATTTTTTTAGCGACCTGAATAAATGAAGAGATTAAAATTTCAAGTGAAAGTTATAAATTACACTCTATAGACAACCCTAAACCAATGTTAATAATTCAATTGATAATTATAGTAGGCATATCCTACATTTTTTACAAATAAAAACCTACAACATATTATACGATGGACTATCGGAGTAGCATGACGTAATGTTGGACCTAAACATTGTAATAAAGTATTCCAAGTATTTTGGTAACATAACATGGGAATGAAAGGGCAAAAGAATAACATAAAAGATTTGTGAATAGAAATATCATGGTGTAAAATAAAATGGTACATAATATAAAAATATTTAATAACAATATAGAATACATTCGCTCAAAAGGACAAGTTGTGAAAGATAAGGAAATAGATAAAAAGTGGTAAAATATACAAGACTTGGAAAAGAACAAAATTAGGACAAGGTAATAGGAGGGTAAGAGCACAGAGTTAGGGGACAATTATGTGGACATTTTATGTAACGTGATAGAATTAATAAATAATGTGATCGCGTTACTTAACTAATGCGATCACATTATTTAAATTATGACTCGATAATTACTGAACCATATATGAATGTGTTAATATATAACATGATCACATTAATAGATAATGTGATTGTGTTACTATAAAATAAAAATATGATTGAGCTACTATTATTTTTATCATTTAAATAAATGGAATGAATGTTCGTTAATAGATAATGTGATAGCATTATTGATAACATGATCACATTTTTGATAATATGATCACACTCAAGGTATTTTTGTCATAAAATCATGTGGGAGTTGCACATGTAATCAAATTTGGATAGAAGCTTATATTTACTACTCTAAATGTAAATTATAAATTTATATTATTACATTTATTGTCTTATAATTTTAATTTATTTTAGTAAATATAATAAATTAGGGTCACTTGACATCTGATAGAGTTGGTCTCACAAATTCACACCTTACAATGTTAAAAATAGTTTTTGTAAATCCAATAAAATCATTAATTAAGAATTTTCATGGTCTAAGTATTAAACCTAGGGATTTTAGGACATAATCTTTTCAATTTATGTCCATTTTTGGTAAACATATAGTAATTTTTCATGTTTTTATGCTTTCTAGATTGATTCCTAGTATTTCTAGGAGTCTTAGATTTTCCAAAATTGAGGTTTAAAAACTACTCACTTTGAAATAGATGTAAAGTGGTGTGATTGGGGTAGAATATGCCACATTGATGATTTACACACATCAAATAACAACTTTGTGTTAATTTCACTTATTTATCATCCCTCCCTCATCCCTAATCACTTCATACTCCTGCTTCATCGATCCTAATCACTCTCTCATCATTCTTCAGTGTCACTAATCACTATCTCATCATCCCTAATTAATCCCTCAGTGAACCTCACTATCCATCATCTTCCATATTCACTCACTCCTAATCCCTCATTATCACTCATCATTCCATCATTAACCATCACCATTCCTCATCATATTTAATCATTACCTCATTGTCCCTAATCACTCCCTCATTTTATCCCACCATCCCTCATCATCCCTAATCACTCCTTCATTGGCTCTCACCATCCCTAATCATTAATTCATCATCCCTCATTAGCTTTCACCATCCCCAATAATTGATTCATCATCCCTAATCACATAATAATTATCTCTCGCCATCTCTAATCACTCCCTCCTCATCACTCCTCATCCATAATCAATCTATTATTTAACCTAAAAATTACTCATCATTTATAATCACTCCATCATCCTTAATCTCCCCTTAATTTAACCTGACCATCTCTCATTATCCATAGTCACTACTTCATCATAACTCATCATCTCTAATCATTCATTCATTATCCATCATCACCTCTAATTACTCCCTCATTAATCCTCACCATCCTTCATAATCCCCGATGACTCCCTCATCCTCCCTAATCACTCCCTCATTAACCCTCACTATCCCTCATCATCTCTACTAAATTCCTCCTCATTCATTTTCATCCTTAATAACTCCATCTAATAACTTGATGGTGTTACTTTCTCAGGGTTAATAATGTTAAGAGTTATAAGTGGAGACTTGAGTGTTTGCATAAAACATAAGACATAATGATCAAAATGATGTGGAGGCAAATTTGAAACATAAATATTTAACACCTATGATAAAATATGTGCCTATTAGAAATTATGTAATTTCAATTTAAAATACACCATAAATAAAGGCAAGTACAACCACCATACCACCAAAAATGAGTAGTAATTAAATGAGGATCACCAAGATATGTGATTTCTTGAAACCAATTAATTGTTTTCCATATGAGGACATTTTATGATCCAAATAATTACACTGAGGGTATTCTATTTGTATTTGTATTGATTGTGTCACCATATCAAAGAGTGGAAAATAATTTTCAAATGATTAGAACAAGTAGTCCAAGATTGAAAAGTGGTGATTAATTCATAAATGCAATATTCAATCTAATGAAGAGTGTCACACTATGAGATTTCTACTTGCACACCTCAAGAAGTGGGTACAAGATATCCATCATTATAAAAAGGTAAGTAGATAATAGATTATGAACCCAATGATATGGTCGGTACTAAAAATATCTTTATTTCCCCAACAATAAATTATATGAATTAGAAGCATTCTTACATTAATAAATGTAGAACAATGGTAAGCCAATACACTTCATCATTTCCAATGAAAGTCAAAAGAACTTAATTTATCCTAAAGCATATTTAAAAAAATTTAAATTGAAATTGAAATTTATACATCATCCATAATGATATGCCAATTTACGCCATGAGAAAGGGATCACCTAGTAGTGTCACTTGTTGTAAAAAATCAAAATTTTTAAAGATGCAATCCTTTTTGACATCTCACCATTAGAGGTGTGTGATGTTTTACATGTGGTCAACCATATATTTACCATTATGCCTTTTAGTTGACTCATGTAATGAATTCATTCATTTCAAGATGTTAAATTATATCCTCGAGCCCTTTATCTATGTCATTTTGTTAATCTACCTTGATGACATATTAATCTTTATAAAACATGTGATGAAAATATAAAACATGATGAAATAGTGTTTCACATTTTTCATAGACATATTTTTATGATAGCATGAATAAATTTTCATTTTTTGTGCAAGAGATAAAATATTTGGGACATAGTACACACATAAGGAGTGCATGTGTGAACCTGACCAAGATTCAAGTTATATAGGAATGGGAACCAATAAATAACTTTGCATCTGATTCAAATTGTCTTAAAATTAGAAAATTGTACAAGAGATTTATGATTAATTTCTATATTTCAAACCAAACTACCAAAGGTAGAACTGAATAAATTTTCATCTAGTCATCTTCACAACAAAGATAATTTGATGAACTAAAATTTAGAGTATATTTTGTGTTAATACTTATCCTAATTAAAAATAAATTTGGAAGATCATGTAATATATTTAGTAATAAAATTGACTATCACAAATGGGGTTTGACAACACAAGTCCTAGAAAAGAGTTCATTTCTATTAAAATAGATTAAAAAATATATGATTAGAATCAAAGAAATATGTAGAGTATATACATACATCATACGATGAGGGAATGATTAGGGATGATTTGGGATGGTGAGGATCAATGAGGGATTGATTATTGATGATGATGGACGAATAC
This sequence comes from Torreya grandis, assembly GCA_037957365.1. NCBI lineage: Eukaryota > Viridiplantae > Streptophyta > Pinopsida > Cupressales > Taxaceae > Torreya > Torreya grandis. Next base: position 230,074 of record JARHVA010009082.1, on the reverse strand, counting down.
ATATTGATTAGGGATTATGAAGGGATGAGGAGGGAATGATTATGGATGATAGTCTAGAGTGATTAGAGATGATGAGAGACAATGAAGGTCAATGAGGGAATGACTATGGATGAGGAGGGATGAGGAAGATATTAGGGATGATGAGTGATGAGTAAAGAGTGATTAGGAATGATGAAATATGGGAAGGTATTTATTAAGGATAATGAGGGATAGTGATTGTCAATGAAAGAGTTATTATGGATGATAAAGGAGTGATTAGAGATGACTAGGGATAATGAGGGTTAATGAGGGGGTGATTAGGGATAGTGAAGAATGATGAAAGAGTGATTAGGGATAATGAGGTATGAGTAAGAAGTGATCAAGGATGAGTGAGGAATGCTAAATAAGTGAAATTAACACAATGTGGTCATTTTATGTGTTCAAGTCATCAATATGACTTACACTACCCAAATAACACCACTTTGGATCATGTTCAAAGTCATTAGTTTTAAAACATAAATTTTTACAAACCTAGGACTCTTATAAATGTCAAGAATCAATTTGGAATGCATAAAAACCAAAAAAATGACTATCTATTTATCAAAAATAGACATCAATTTCAAAATTTATGTACCAAAATACTTAGGCTTAATACATAGACGCTAAAAATGTCTAAATTCTCATGAGATTGGATTCTAAAAACCTACTTTCCATCTTCTAAGGTATGTAACTATGAGACCAACTCTAATAGATGTTGAGTGACCCTAATTTATTATGAATGATGAGGGACTATGAAGGATGAGGAGGGAGTGATTAATAACGATGAGGGATAGTTAGTGTTAATGAGGGACTAATAAATGAAGATGTGATTATAGATGACTAAGGATAGTGAGGTTTAATGAGAGATTGAATGGGGACAATGAAGAATGATCAGATAGTGATTAGGGGTGATAAGGCATGAGTAGGAAGTGATCATGGATGTGGGAGGCATGATGAACAAGTGAAATTAACACAAAGTTGTCATTTGATGTGTGCAAGTCATCAATGTGACCTACGTTACCCAAATAACACCACTTTGAATCAATTTCAAATTGAGTGGTTTGCAAACTTCAATTTTTATAAACCTAAGACTATTAGAAATGCTAGGAATAAATCTAGAAGGCACAAAACCCTAAAAAGTGACTATGTTTACCAAAAATGGACATCACTCATACAAAATTTGTTTTGACAAACCTAGTTTTAATAATTAAATCCTAAGAATTCTTAAGCACTGACCTAATTGGATTTTGAAAAACTAATTTTCACATTGTAAGGCATGTAATTATGAGACCAACTTTATTAGATGCTAAGTGTCCCTAATTTATTATACTTACAAAAATAAATTTAATGTATAAGAAAATAAATAAAGTGATCATGTTATTAAAATGATCTATTATAAAGTAGTGTGATCACATTATTAATTCAATCATGTTATTAAGTAACATGATCTCATTATTGACATGATCACGTTATTAAGTAATGTGATCAAATTATTAATGAGATTGAGTTAGTAATGAGATCACATTATAAAGTAAAGTGATCATGGCATTTGAATTTGAATTTAATTCCCATGCCTTTTGTCTCATGAGTGGCTTGGATTCCCAATCCAAAGGCTTGGAATATCAATGTAAAACTGAGTTATGAAAGGTATGGAAATAAATAATGAATTCCAATATTCATTGCCAAATACACAAAGAATTTCAATGTGAGAATTCAAAAACTTGATACCATCATGACGAGCATTCTTTCCTCTTTCCAAAAATATGATTATTATAATTTTTGGACTAATTTAAGGTTTCAAAATATGTTGATTTCGAACTATACATTTTTTAGGCCACTACATGCCGCAAACATATATGACTATACATGTTCATGTAATTTGTCTTTCATTGATCCAATTGAATTAAAATATATGGTGACCAAGTAGGCCTAATTCTACACACATTCAAAAAAATGATTTTCATTATTTTTCTAGGTAGTTAGGCATGTCATACAGATGGATCCATTTTTTGTCAGTTTTTAGGATCTATTTACTTGTAAAATTCATATTGATCACGTATTCATTGAAAAAATATATTAAATATAGGTAACCTACTATAATATCTTATCTAAAATTTTCCCAAAGGTTTTTAAATAATATTAAATATTTCTCAAAAAATTATGTGCATCATGACTGTCTATCTACTATGTTTTCTTAAAGAAAAAGGAGTTCCTCTTCAAATGTTTCATGTTTGACCTAGTAATACTTTACCATTAAAAAAGGTGTTTTGGAAACTAGACTCAAAATTCTACATTCATATTCTTACACCATATTAAAATTTGATTTGTATATATCTCAAATTATTTATAGATGTTCTTATTTTTGAAGTTTTTGAAAAATCATGTCCACAGGTATGTCCCTTTTTATCCCCAAACATTGTGCATTTACTTAGGAAGCAGAGGTAATTGCAAAATAGTTTATAGAAAAAACAAAAATTAATTAGAGAATTAATATATAAATAGATTTCTAGAGAAGAGGAACACAAACATAAAGATCCAGTATAGAGAGGGTATATA
>JARHVA010009082.1:202500-220000 GCA_037957365.1 Torreya grandis | reverse complement strand
TATTTATAATAGGAATAATTTATTTTAGGTTCATCATCATCATCATCATCATCATCATCATCATCATCATCATCATCATCATCATCATCAAAACTCTAATTTGAAATTGAAATTTATTTAAAAAAATTTATATAATTAATTAACATTTTTTTTACAGTTTTTTACTTTTTTGTTTTTTTAAAGGATGGGGGCTGAAAAAGAGAAGGATTCTCAGTTTTTTTAAAACATTCGGGGGAAAAAAATCATAGATTGTCATTTGTATTATATTGAAATGCATTTTTAGGCCATTTTATAATAAAGGTATTTTTCCTTTTTGACTTAATCACGATTCTCTATATCTACCCAATACATCCATGTTTCCAGAATGTTGTTTAATCTTCTCAAAAGCCCTTGTTCAGTCACGTTTTTTTAAATACCGAAGCCTCCTCTTATCATCTTCATTTTGCTTAATGTTTTTTAATTTATCTAAAAATTTTATGGGTTGTTCTAAGGCATAGAATAATACTCAGCATTTCTACCAAATAAACTCGTAAATTCAACTTCTCATTAAACTGATGTAGGATTCGTTGTGAGAAATATATGGAATCATTTCTCTAACTCTGAATTACGGCATATACATTTTTATTGAAGCAAATAATTAATATGTTGAAGGAATCATTTTAAAGTTAAAATTACGGATACATCTAAATTTCGGTGGTAAACATTGTTCAAACCATTTTTTTAATTACTTTACGAGGAGATCATTTTAATAAAATCATGTTATTCATTTTTTTTAGTACCATAAAGATTTGAATCTATTTATTAAATATTTTAAATTGATTAAGATTTTAATGAATCATTTTATTATATGTTGTATTTATTTCTTAATTCAAAAAATTATTTTATACAGTTATAATTTATTTTTGATATGAATCTAATATTAAATGAAGTAGAAAAAATTCAATTAATTATTTAATTGAAAATTTTATAACAGGTAATCATTTTTGATGAAAATAGTTATTTAATTGAAAATTTTATTACTTGTTGTGTGTGTGTGTGTGTGTGTGTGTGTGTATTTGTTCTTGTGGTAGTGACCAAATGGTAAGGTGGGCTTTATCCACGAGGTTCTGTGTTCGACACTCCCTTGCTATTAGTAGTAATATGAAATATGAAAATTTACACGTCATCAATACGAGGTAAATATGAATATTAACTATTACAATTGTTTGAACATTGTTTTTTTTTTAATTCTTAAAAAAACATTTTTTCCACATTTAAAAATAAAATAACATCTATAAGAAGTGTTAAATTTTATATAATTGAATTTTAATGATGATGATCTCCTTCTCCTCCCGCTCCCCCGTCCTCCTCCTCCTCTTCCGCCTCCCGCTCCTCTGCCCCCTCCGCCATCCCCTCCATCCGCCTCCGCCAAGGGAAATATGAATCATAACTATTACAATTGTTTAAACATTGTTTTCTTTTTTATTCTTAAGAAAACATTTTTTCCACAGTTAAAAATAAAATAACTTCTATAGGAAGTGTTAAATTTTATATAATTGAATTTTAATGATGATGATCTCCTTCTCCTCCCGCTACCCCGTCCTCCTCCTCCTCTTCCGCCTCCCGCTCTTCTGCCCCCTCCGCCATCCCCTCCAGCCGCCTCCGCCCTCCCCTCGACCCCCTCCTGCGCCTCCCTATGCCTCCGCTCCTTCGCCATTCACCGCCTCTCCGACCCCTTCCCCATTCTCCTCCTCACACATTTATATCAACATGATAATTATTTATATTTCCAAGATATTTACATATTTAACTTCAAAAATCGTTTCTTATTTGTTCAATGAAAACATTTAATCGAACCTTTTTTTTCCAAATACTATACATATATCATATGAACTCTCTTTTAAGCATGTATACATTCCATCATGCTTCACCCTTTACAAAGTTTAAATTTGTAAAAAAAGAATTTTGAATGTGAAATCTAATGTTCTTGCCATATATATGATAAAATTTAATAAACATGTTTTCTACATGTTATCAAATTATAATATAAAATAGTTGAAGATGAAATATAAGATAATTTTATTTTTTATTTTTTTTTTACAATAATTTTTTTTTTCTTTAAAAAAATTATTTAATTTATTTTAAAATAAATTTTTTATGATGTAAGACATAAATTATTACATCCAAATATATTATTATTAGATATACAATATTTATACCAAAAACATATCAAAAATGAAGAGCAAAAAACATTTTAGGCTAATATCACTTCTTCACTTTAAAAAACTGGTACAAAAGAACTTTTTGGAAGGCTTGTAGTAGGTAAGGATATTTCATAAAATATTTTCCTTTTAAATTATTAATTATAGGGGGAAAACAACTTTTTTAATAAATCGAACTGTTTTCAAATATTTCACTTTTATAATATAATTAAAATATAAATTATAAAAAACTATTTGGAATTGATTTCTTTATGGTGACAAAGAAAAAAATATGTCAAACTTTTCAAATAAATTTGATAACCCACTTTAAAAAGGAACATTTTATATCGTATATTATGAAATTTTTAGAAAATTAAATAAATATATACTCATTTTAAAATTCATATTAAATTATATTTGTTACCTTATGAGATGTTATCATCTTTGCAAACAAATGAGATCTTTTCGATGTTATGAATGTTACCAAGTTAATTAAAAAGTTTTACAAAATGTTAATATACTTCATTAAAATATTAAATATTAATAAATATTATCAATATTTTAATATGAATTTTGTTTTTTCAAAATTTAATTAAAAAGAGTTTTGGTTAAATATAAATATATATATATATATATATGTTGGACTATTATAAGGTTGTAAGAGACATGTTTAATTTTTTTCTAATTAATTAATGTAAATAGATGTTTGAAAAGTAATTCATCAATCACATCATATATATGTATATTTATATTTGAACTATAAAATTTTATTTCAAATAGAGTTTTATTTGTTTTCATTTCATTAAAATTTTTGCTCATGAATTCTTTGAGAGACAAACCATGGATTTTTTTGGACCCATTTATTGTACTGCAAGATGAATTGACACATGTTACATCATTATTGCCATAGACTATTTCATGCAATTTCATGAATATGTTCCGACACATGATCATACTCTAGTGATTATTGCCATATTTATATGAGAATAAGTAATGCTTAGGTATGGATGTCCTTTGAGTTTCATGAGTGATTTTGTTACTCACTTTCTCAAGGAAATAATACACATCCTCTTGCCTAAGTTCACGATCATGCTGCATAAGACTACGCCCTACCACCCTCAATCTAATGGCACAACTGAAGCCTTCAACAAGATCTAGGGTTATACACTAACAAAGATTTCTAACATCAGTCACATTGAATAGGATAACCATGTTTCTATAGTATTATATGCCTATCAGACCACAAACAAAAGGTTGAACTAGAGTATTCCTTTTAATCTTATCTTTGGCACTGAATTAGTTTTACTAGTCAAGTTCATTACACCTTTTTGTGTCTTATGCACATTGGATGATTTGATGAAAAAGAATATCTAAAGCACCTTTGGATGCTCTATTTAAACTAGATGAAGTACATTTCATCATTTTTTAGATTCAAGGAGTTAAGAAAAAAAAATATAAATCCTAGGATGATCGACATATGAAAACATAAATTTTACATCTTGATATGCATGTCCTAGTTTATTATTTCAATTTTGTGTGCCAATAAATTAAAATTGAATCGACTTGAATGATCAATTTATTATTCATGTTATCTATTTGACACGCACTTATAAATTGAAGAGGTTAAATTGACAATTCCTAACAAACCATTTTCATGGTAGTTAGCTCTGTCCCTACCATTCGATGTAATTTTTCCCTTTATGGGAATAAGGTGTACATCATTAAGTTAGTTCAGAACTTTTTTTTTTTCAAATAAGTGTGGTACAAAGTGTGCACTTTTTATTATATATTTAATTTCATTCACAGTTGGATCTTTTCAAGTTTTTTTTTTTTGGACGACCACACATATTTTAGTATGGGGTGGGTCTAAAGGTAAGTAATCTAGTTTAAGTCATCACGGTGTAATAAAAAATGGGAAAACCACATGGGATTGGAGAGCTTAGAAGACAATGGGGCAAAGAAGACATCACAAAACGAGAAGGCGCATAAGTTGGGGCATGTGAGGGATGCACACAAAATGTAACATGAAGTAGATATGCATAAAGGATAGTGCATGATGCACAGAAGATGGGATGTGAAAATGAAATGGATTAAAGATGGTAAAGGAAAGACCATTAAAAATTGTGTTAAAATGAGTTACCACCCCCAAAAAATGAATGTTTAAAATGGTTATAGTTGGCATGCATTATGGGAAAGGCATAACAACTCATCAAGGATGGGACTACATTCATCATTGATGGAGTGGTATGAATTCCAAACATGACAAATGGACACAAAGGCATGCCATTTAGAGTATTAATAACAATGTGATGGATGATGACATGGAAGATAGTTAATTCAAGGTGGAAAACTTAAAGCAAAAAGTTGAGAAATTATATAAAACTCGATAAGGATTTTCATCACAAATTTATATGATTGTAAACTTTGAGAATTATAGAGTTCGTACAAGTGAGAAACAAAAACATAGACCATCATTATGCAGTTGTAACATTTATAAAATCAAAGAAACAACAATTCAAGTGGAAAAAAAAGCTAAAAACACATCTATATAAGCAGGGAAGTGGATTTGCGGGTTACAAGTGCCAAATCTACCATTAGAGGAAGGTGATGTAAGGAACCAAATAATTTTGCACCTATATAAGAGGAGTGAAGGCATATTTATTTGGGAGATTTGGTCATCTCCATGTTAACCTATGGGGACCCTGATCGGTGGTGTGGCTGAAGAAGAAGTCCAATAGCAGAAGAGAACCATTCCTAACCATTTCCGAAGGTGAAGAGTTCAAGGGTATAGAAGGAGGTCTCATGTACATTCAAGAAGAAGGAGGTCATGTGTCCATTTGGGAAGAGGGCTATAGTGAGGGAAACGTGCAAGGAAAGAACACAATAGGATTGAGGGGAGGGAACCTTATTAGACCAACACTATAAACATTGCATGTACAGAAAGAGGTCATTGCAACACCATCTCTTCCACCTATTTTGATTGAAGATATGTAATATCCATAGGCAGTGTTGCACATAAATGATTCAGAATTTAATGTTTCAACCTATCACGTCCTAGACTACAATCACTATCAACCTAGGAATAACCTTAATTTATAAAATTAATATTGTGTGGCACAGTAGAACACTTGGAACGAGATCACCTATAATCTCATGCTCTACAACTTGTTGGAAGATGCAGGGGTGATCCAACGGGAGATTTAATTTTGTAATGAATGTCATTGTGAGATCATGATCTAGGTATATCATTGTGCTTGTTTTATTTCCTTTGAATTGAAATGAAAAAAAGATCTAGCTTATTTTCTTGCATTTTGCTTAGATTTATGTTGAGTACTCTGAGCATTGCATGGTCGAATGAATTTATTAATTCAGATCGCTAATCATAATAATATAAATTAATACCTCAAAATTAAAATTAGTAGTTGATTAGATTCATCTTAAATAAATTAACATAAACAACAATAATCATACTCAAAACTCAAACATGTTAATTTTGACAAATGATAAATACTATTTATAAATTATATATCACCTTAAGTCTTCTATATATAAAAAATAGATGTAATGGATGTGCCTTCAATTTATATACCATTTCCATACTCGGAAAGGATCGCATACACTAACCTTTTCTCCACGTATGAAGGGAGAAATAGCTTTTCTTTTGCTAATTTCAAAACTCTCAAACAACAAACAATACACGCAAATGGAAGAGAGAAAGTATATATATACACATTCCACATTTTACATGTCCGTTGCAAGTCGTTAAATCCGTTATACTCACAACCACAATTATTTAAATATTTTAACGATAAGGTCCACCAATCTTCAAACTACTTTAACGTGGGGTAAAGCGAGTTGCTCGAACATCTTAGTAAAGAATTTTTTCACGTTGACGTTTTCTTTTAGGATATTAATCCTCCGTTTTTTCATATTCTCATTTTAGCTATAAATTTGAAGAAGACGCACTTGACAACATGAAATCGTTTGCTTTATGTAACCAAAACATTCTTAATACCTCTTTTTTTCGGCTGAAATTGTCACTTTATGAGTTTTATGCACCACCCCAATATATAACCAGTTCAAGATAGTCGCTTCTTTTTCTCAAAGCACGGTAATTATTTTTTTTTTCTCTTTTATGCGTCTACACAATAATTAACTCGTCCAAGAGAGTCGCTTCATCATCTCAAAGTAGGCTTATTATTTCCTTTTTACTGAAACTGTCTTATTGTTCTCCTGGTATCCGATATTTAGATATCTCTCCAAACTATTATATAGTCTTTCTCAGACACAGAAGGATTATCACTTTAATTTTTAACATTTAGGTGACAACTCATACATTAAATTTTGCAGTCTAGTGCAACACTGCAATAATAGAACATGAATGTTAATATTAAAAAAATAAATTGACTACATAAATTTTCTGTAATTTTTTATGCCTACTCAATACATACTCAGTCTAGAGAAATGGTTTTTCCTTAACAAAATAAATAAATAAATACGTATGGATCTACCAGTTATTCCATTTCACGTAAATCTCGATCCTATCATTTTCATGGTGGTCTATTTTTTTTTTAAGTGTCTTCAAATTATTATTATGTTCTTTTTAGAAAAGTGTCCCAATTTAATATTAAACATTCCAAGAACCAAACTTATACTTTAAACATTGTATTCCAGTGATTCTTTTTAAAAAGTCCTTAATGTATGAAATTAAGCAATAAAGAATCCATTATGATATTGAAATATTTTATTTGACAAGATAATTTTAAAATGTATATATATTAATAAAAATACAATTACCTTATAAATAAATACATTTGTCTTTTATAATTATGAAAATTGATTAAATATATTAATGTAATAAGATTGTTAATATTTCTCTTTCCCATTATGAAAATTGATTAGGTATATTAATGTAATACGATTGTAATTTACTTGAAAGGTGTCTTTTTAAGATTCAGTTTTACTATTAAAGAATGCACTTTTATTATTAATGGAAATTAAGAAGTAAAATTAAATTAAAATTCATATGACCCACATCACATTTGTGTTATTTGAATATTTGTACACATCAAATTTGAGTTATTTGAATATTTATATACATCACATTTGAGTTATTTGATTAGTCCATATTTATATATAAAGAGGGTTGCTGTAAGTAGTAAATGAATATATTTTTGAAATCATTTAAATAATTAAAATGCGATGTCATGGGAATAAATTTAAGTAAAAGATATATAAAATATAGGTGTTTGATATGCTTATTCGTTTAGGTTACTTACACTGTGGGGATTAAAATTGTAAGTGATCGAGCTATCACTCAGAAGCAATTTTTTGAGAGGAAAGCGGTCAGGTAGATTAGGGTTTCAACCCTACAAGAATGACCAAGGCATGGTGGCGGTGGGTTGTTGGGACGGTATGGCTTTATATAATGGTAGCTCCAATTAATTGAAGGTATAGTGTTTGGGTGGTTTGCAGTTATTGATATGAGGGAATAAAGTGTTTGGTTATTCTATGAGGATGCTATTTGTCTCAAGTTATCTTTAATATCTATTTTATTTAGAAATTTGTTTACAAAATTTTCTAATTTACATATTGTGGAGAAATTAAATGTAATTGTTAATAAAGTTGTTTTTTTTAAAAAAAAGGTAAATAAATTAATTTTTGCATTTAAAAGTAGTGTAGTTATATGTAGATTTAACGGGTTTTAATTTCGATCAGAAAAATTGCATCATTAGATTTTTATTATAGAGACAATTGATTTTAAGGTTGAATCATGTTCTAAAAGGCTCATAATAATGAAATTTATTTGCCCTCATGATTATAAGATAACATTTTAGGAGGTACCTTGGTTTTGGAGTAGCTATTAATTCCTTATAACTCTTTTGGTTCTTAAATTATGATCCTTTAATAATAATAGTTTCTAAAATGTCAATTTAGGTACGGTTCCCAAATCACCCTCTTCCTTTCTGAAATCACGCAATATGTAAAATTACTGAAAACACACATGAAAACCTATATATATATATATATATATATATATATATATAAGTTTTTTGTGATTCTTTATGCCTAAGAAATACATACTAAATCTAGAGAAGAAATTTCTTCTTCTAAAAAAAATTGTATAGATCTACCAATTCATGATTCCATTTCATGTAAAACCCTATAATATCATTTTCATTGTGGTCTATATTTTGAAATCCCAGTATTTTTTAGAGAAGAAAAGTGTCCCAATTTAATTTTAAGCATCGGAAGGACCAAATTTATACTTTAATCATTGTATTCTACTCAATCTTTTTTAATAATCCTTGATGTACATGAAAATGAGTAATAAGTAAATAATTCATTAAGGTATTTAAATATTTTATTTGTCTAGGCAATTTTAAAATGTGTATAAATCAATAAGATTTTTAATTACCTAACAAATAAATATATTGTTATTTCGCCATTACAAAAATTGATTAGGTATATTAATATAATATGAGTGTAATTTACATATAAGCTATCTTTTTAAGATGCAATTTTAATATTAAAGGATACAGTTTTACTAATAAAACAATTATGAAATAAATTATGAAATAAAATTAAATGAAAATTCATATGACTCACACATCCGTTGTTCGAATAATCCATATTTATATATAAAGAGGGGTACTACAAATAGTAAAAAAAATAAAAATAAATTATAAGTCATTTATTATCCCAAAAGAAATTAAGAATTAAAAATTATAGTAAAATTCATATGACCCACATTCGCGTTGTTTGAATAATGCATATTTATATAGAAAGAGGGGTGTTGCAAGTAGTAAAAGATGAGATTTTATAAATCACCTAAATAACCAAAATGTGATGTTATGGGAATAAATTTAAGTGAAATATTTTTTTTTAAATGAAATATAGATGTAACATATGCTTACTCATTTAGGTTATTTTTTATATGTGGGAGGATTATAATTGTAAGTGATCAACTTATCAGTTAGAAGTAATTTTTTGAGGAGAAAGTGATGAGGTAGATCATGGTTTCAACCTTGAAATAATGATTAAGGCATAGTGGTGGCATGTTGTTTCAAAGGTGGGACTCTATTTAATAAGGGGTATGAAGTGCCAAGTATTTACGAGAAAGATTAATAGTTTACTTTAGTTGTAAAAAGCATAAAACAATACAGACAAAAAAGATAGTGATTTAATACATAGTGTTTTATTTAAATTATTAGGTGATATAAAGATTTAAAAATTTTGAGCAAGATTCAAATTAGTCCCATTATCCATCAAGGTAATTGTTAGGTATTCTATGGCATGCTTCTATGTAAGGTCCATAACAATAGCCTTTTGGTATGCTTATAGCCAATAAACAAATAACATGCAAATCCAAATCAATTACTAAGGCATTCCATAAGTGCATTAACTATATTTGAAAATAATGTTGAAATTTGATGATCTCATTCCCCAATGTAATCACATAATATTCATAGTAGTTGAAAACACCAAAATTAAAAAGTCAAATTTTTCTAAGCAAATTTACTAATTTTGAACTACAGATCATAACATAAATGTATATTTAAAAATCAAAATTTACACAGAGAATGAAGAAAGGTTTTATTGGGATGCAAGGAAGGAGGAGGCTCAAAATCATGTTTCAGTTCTAACTCTTCTAGGACACATTCTTTCAAATTACAACAAGTATTAGCAGACAAGGTGGATTGAGTGATTCTAGATTCTAATCCTATTGATTCTCAACAATAATAGTAAGGACACTGAAATAAATCTATACTAAAATAACATACATTTTGTATCATTTCATCCAAAAGGGGCAAGGCAAGGCCTTCTCTAAAATCAATTTTGTGAGAAAATCCTTCTTTCTTAATGATAGGACACCCTAAATCATATGATTCATTATTCATCTCTATAACTCTTATCTCCCATGCAGAAGATAAATGTAGACTGAGAGTTTGTAGCATAACCAACATAATTCTACCTCAAACGATGCCATAAAAAAAACAAATATGGGGCAAAGTAAAAAAGTAAAACAAATAACAAAACTAATAGGGTAGCAGAGATATACATTTCCATCACGGGGCAAGGAAAGGGTTGTGCATAGAGGATAATATCTTGTAAACACACCAATATCTATAGTCTTCTTGACATTTATTAATTTCAGCAAGAGCATCATAAACTAACCTTGGTCAGCCTCAACAACCGTAATACACATGGTAAATCAACATATTCATTTTCATAATCCATGGAATCAACTTACCATTTTCAATGAATGTATATGTACATATACCAAATTGTGGTGTAATACAATAATATTAATGGTGAACATCCTCGAACCACATTAAGGTGGCCAATAGTTCCAATAAAAATGTGAAAAGTAAATACACACCCCCACATTAAAGGTGTCCATAATTCCATAGAAATGAGAGGTAATATTAATTGGAGCCTCTTAAAAGTATTATAAGATAACCCAGGTTCAAATCCTAGTAGCCCATTAAAGTTGCCATAATTCCAATAGGAATGTCGAGAGTTTGTGGTGTAATTGTTATGGGTTAAATTTTAGTGTGACATATATCTAATTTTAGTAAGAAACACTTGTTTGAAGAGTATAATCCAAAAGAATTTATGATGAAAAAAATAGGAAAAATAGATTAAATGGTGATGATAAAGTAGTGAATGTTTTGAGAAAAAACGTAGTAGATGGCATCACTTTGTAGAAGATGTTTTTGGGTTAATTGATTTAGATTGAGTTTTCAGACATTGGCATTTATATAATTTTCGTGACTATTTTATACCAATACTAATGCTTTAAATATTTATAAGCTTAGATAAAAATGAAAAATACCTAGAATAATTTGAGCAGATTGCTTCCATCATTTGTAAGCTTTACAAACAAATCGATTAAACTAGAATATACCTATAAACTAAAGCACATAATCTATTTGTTAAAGTTAAAAACCATGTTAAATAAGACAATTATCCATCATACATAATTGTTGTAGCCCCTGATAGCATCACTAAATAGGTTGATAGGGATGGTTTTAAATAGATGGCAATGTCTTCTCTTGGTATCGATGATAGTAGCAGCTAAAAATGGCACCATCACCATCACTGGCTTATAGTTCTAAATATATAGAGTACACATCTGTATAGAGGACATTTGTTTTGGTATGGTGGTTAATTAGGATTGTCTTGATTTTCATGAAGGTGGAAATAACAAGAATTTTTTGTTAGCCAATCAAGGCATAACATATATGTCACTAGTTAAAGCATTGATAATTAATCTAGGTTTAAGATTCACATAATTCTCAATAGATAAAATTATACATTCTAATCAGTTAGCAGATAAATAAATAATATGTGTTTAATTGAAAATGGAAGAAAATAGATCCATTTAGGACTAATAATAGCTTTATTTATATAAATGTATGGCATTAAGGTTATTTTTAGCTAGTGATATGATGAAATAAGTTGTTCAGTAATCTTAAAGGGATGTTGCTTTGCCCAAGGCATCTCTGGAATCGATTTGACTTATAAATTTGTTTACAAATTCTCTTAGTTTGTATATTATGGAGAAATTAAATGAAGTGATAGTAATGAATATCTATTTTATTGACGTAAATAGTTTTGTTTTATATTTGAAAGATAATGTAGTTATTTGTAGATTTAATACATTTTGGCCTTCCTTAAAATAATTGCATAATTGAATCTCTAGTATGTGGACCTATGATTCTAAGGTCTATTTATGTTCCAAAAGGTTATTAATAATTTAGTTTCTTACCTCTCATGATTATAATATAATATTTGAGTAGGGACCTTGGTTTTGGGGTTGGGTTAGACTCCTTATCACCCCTTGGTTCATAGATTTTGAACACTCAACAATGATAGTTAACAAACTATCAGTTTGGATTGACATCTACAATCTCCCTCTTCAGTTATGGAGCTATAGAGTGTTTGAAGTTACTATGAACATATATGAATACCTTTGTCTAAAAAAAATGATATAAGTATATGAGTTTTTTTGTGGTTCTTTGTCCCTACCCAAAGCATACTTGATCTAAAGAAGTTTTTTCTTCTTCTCAAAAATAATTGTACGAATCTACCAATTCATTATTCCATTTCAAATAAAGACCCATCATATCATTTTCATGGTTATTTATACTTTTAAATCTCCTCAAATTATCAATATGTTATTTTTAAAGAAGAAAATTATCATAATTTTATTTTAAGCATTAAAAGGCCCAAATTTATACTTCAAGCATTGTATTTTGTTGAATCATTTTTAATAGTCCACAATACATGTGAAAATCAGAAATAAGTAAGGAATCAATTATGGTTTTGAAATATTTTATTTTTTGAGGTAATTTTAAAATGTGTATAAACAAATAAAAATGCAAACCTCACAAATAAAAATATCATTTTTTTACTATTATAAAAATTGATTAGGTATATTAGTGTAATAACATTGTAATCTACTCAGAAGCTATATTTTTAAGATAAAATTTTACTATTAAAGGATGGACATTTATTACTAAACGAAATTAAGAAGTAAAATTACATTAAAATTTATATGACCCACATTTACATTATATGATTAATCCTTATTTATATATAGAGAGCAGTGTTGCAAGTAATAAAATAAAATATTTTATAAATTGCTTAATTAAAAACAATGTTATGTTATGGGAATAAATCTAAGTCAAACATTAATGAAATATTAGTGTAGGATATGCTTGTTTATTTAGGTTGCTTTTAATATGGGTGAGGATAAAAATTTTAGATAATTGAGCTAACATTTAGAAGTAATTTCTGGAGATGAAAGCAATTAGGTGAATTAAGGTTTCAATCCTACAATAAGGACCAAGGCACAATGGTAATAAGTTGTTATAAAGGTAGGGTTCTATTCAATAGAATATATATCTAAATGAAGGTATGGCACCAGGGCTATTTGTAATCATTGATATGAGGAAATAGGGTGCTAGATGAGATTATAAGAATGTTTCTCACTGTAAGGCACTTATAGTATTGGCTTCACTTAAAAATTTGTCAATAAATTTTTCCAATCAATACATTGTAGATAAATTAAATGAAGTGCCAGTGGTGAAGATATATCTTCTTGAGATAAGTAAGTTAGTTTCTACACTTAAAGATAATGTAGTTATTTGTATATTTAATGGGTTTTGGCCTCGGTTACAGGAATTGCATCATTGGATTTATACTATTTGAACCAGTGATTTTGAGGTCTAGTTATATTCAAAAAGGTTCTTAATACTTTAGTTTATTGATGTAGATGATTATCAAAGAGTTTTTGAAGAGGGACCTCTATTTTAGGGTAGACTTGGACAATTTATAACCTACTTGTTCTTAGATTTGGATCATTCAATAATGGTATTTTCAAAAATGCCAGTTTAGGTTGGATTATTAAATCTTGCTCTTCCCTTCTATCATCACATAGTATATGAATTAATTTGAAACAAACATGGAAGATTCATTAATATGGATAATGAATGGCCTAAGTAAACAATATTTACATAATCTCGTATTTGTACTAAGGTGGACGTTAACAAAGGTCTCACAAATAGAATCCATTTGAATCATAATTTTTTTGAATGGATCCAAACTTTAGATTATGAAAACACTTCTTTTCAGTTTAATTCTTTCCATCAAATTGGCCATCTTGAGGGCACATGTCCCCACATAGGCAAGGCAAAAAATAAAAATAATCAATATTTTAATCCTAAAGGATGTAGCCATTTGAACGTTCTCTTTCACATGAGGTCGCAAATAAATCTAAAAAAGACATGGGGAAGGAAGAAGAAATAGGTTTTACTGTAGAAAATTCCTCTTTCAAGGCAACATCTATAGATAATGTTATGGGAGGAGGAATCAAGAGATCAAATGAATCTAATTTTTTTGATCTAATAAAGGTATACCCCTATTTAAACATTATAATATCCATGTATTTCTAGACGTTATTGTTAGTTTTATGGATATGACGAGTCCAAAGGATAGGACAAAGGATTTCAAGAAATATGTTAAAAAGAGTCCATATTGTGAATGCAGGATTTGGCTATATCTAATGGATGTTTTCAATTGTTTAGTTTTACTTTTCCTTTAATAAACCAAATTAATTTAGCTATGTTTAACAACTTTTTTGAAGTGTGATTTTTTTCATTTTTTTAATAATTAATAGTGTAATAAATATTTTTATAAAATGTACTTTGCAATCTATTATTTTTAAAATTGATTTCTTTTATGTATCAAATTTTACATTTAATATTAGTCAATTCATAACTAATATTAACTAATAATTTTATTCGAGATAGAAAACATGATTTAAATGTAAGATTATCATAGATAATGAATGGATCAACAAAATTAATTGATGCTAAATCCTAAGATTATTCATATTTTATATAAATTAATAAATTCTTAAATAGGGAAATTTTATATTTATAAATAGTCAATTTAAAACAATTACATAGCTCTACAATTTGTCTAAATTAGTGTATTTTCAGGTTTTGTCAAATGTGTACAAATATACAATGTAAAATGTAGTATATTATGTCAAATGTATATATCGTGTCCTTGCCATGAGTTCATACCCCTTCATTGTTTTATGTTTGTATTAGACTTAAAAATATATAAATTATAATCCACATATAACTGAATATGCATTATATAAGCTATCCATGCTCATGCTATGATTTATTTCTCATTTTCCATTTATGAATACTAAAATCTTTTTTTTGTTTTTATTCATTGGAGTTAATTATTTCAGGCATAGATTTCTTTCTCTCAATTCACTAAATCAATAAATTATAAACAAATAAACATCTATTTTAGAAATGTGTTTAATGCAATCTAGCATAAACCCCAAAAACTAGTTACTATGGGCTCTTTTTAGCATTGAAAGCCACTCTTTTCACTTTATTAATATTTATGCCTCAAATAATGCCCTGGAGCATACCCACTTATGGTAGTTCAAAGAAGATGATCTATATGATGCCCATTGGGTATTATGTGGTGACCTTAATATGGTGGCATCTCCTGAGGACAAAGTGGGTAACTTACCTATGAGGTGGGTAGTTGGAAAAAATGTGGAGTTGTTTTACATGTGCACTAAATGGGGTATTTATGACCCCAATTTAACTTGCCAACCTGTAGATGGAATTTAGTACACCTTAATTAATTTTTGGGAAGGCCCTACTCAAGTTTTGAAGCATGTACATGGAGCATTGATGTCCAACCAATCATACTTTTCCTTTGATAATGGTTTATCCCCTTTGGTGTAGGTGTTACCAAATTTTGGCCTTTTTGAAGACCCCCATATCTGGTTTGGAGTGCCATGGTAATTTATGAAACCCAAAGTACACAACATAATTCTTCCTAAACACCTCTTTTCTCAAACATGGGCCCATACTAGTGCATGATTTGAGAGTTTGGAATTTCAATCCATCTCTTTCCCAAGAATTTGGTTGGATTCTATGGTGGGTTAATTCTATTAGAGGAACCTCTCACTTTCTGTGAATCGATGTCCACTAACTTGCTAAAATTTAGAGATACTCCTATTATGCTACTTCTTTAGAGTTGAGCCATGTGAATTTAGCCTTCAAAAAATATCCCTTCAATGAGATATTGTAGGTCAGAGTTACCTAATTAAGGCACTACATTCAGATTGTAGACAAATACAATGCTCGAGGAACCCAAGTCAAAGCCATGTTTCACTTGCTTAAGATAGGGGATAAATATTCAAATGAGTTATTTCAAATGTTGTGAGCCAAGGACTCAAAATGGAAAAATAAAATCATCGTTAAGGATGAAAATAGACTTACAGAGACTCTACATATTCATTAAGTCCTTGTCTACCATTATCAATAAGTGTTCAAGGATCACGCCCCCTTAGCTGAGCATGAAATTTACCTCCAAAAATGCCTCGCAATCATGCCATGAAAAATCACTTATGCCCAATAGGTGTTTTGTAATAGGCTCCTCACTATTGATTAATTACATGAGGTAGTATCTAACATTGCTAATGATAAAGTTCCTAGCATTGATGACTTTCCCTATGAATTCCGTAAAACACTAAAGGACTTTGAGGGTAGTGACTTACATAAGGATTATAAGAAAGTGTTTCACTCACATTACATAGTTAAGAATATAAACAAAGAGAATATTAAATTCATAAATAAATAGGGAGATCGTAAGTTAATCTATAATTGATAGCCCCTCACCCTAGTGAATGTTTCCTATAAGATCATTGACAAGGTTCTATCAATTCGACTGCATAATATGATACCTCTCATTGTGTTCCTATAACAAATAAGTTTCATCTAAAGCTACTATATATTACATAACATCATTACATTTTGGGAAGGGATGGACTGGCTAGATTTTCTATGTGTCAATCTATGTTCATTAAAATTGACTTTGGAAAAGCTTACAACTACATCAAATGGCCATTCATTTTAGCCACGCTTTAGGAACTTCTCCTTGGGCCCATCTTCATCAAAACCATCCACATGATTTTTATATATGCCTCAACCATCATCTCCATTAATGTAGTCACGTTCGAGCTACCTGGCTTGTTTTTTTTCCATTCAACAAGGTTGCCCATTAGCTCCTGCCTTATATGTGCTTATAGCTGAGGGATTTCGATATTTTATTAGAAATGCCCAAGCTAGGGGCATTGATAAGGGAGTATATTTGACTTCAAATGTTTCAAACCCATAAGAGGATATGTAATTAATTCAATGCCACTTTGTGGATGACTCCTTCTTGACACTCATTGAAGATGAATTAAATATAGACAACTTGTAGTGTCTCAGCACTTTCTGCCTGGCCTCTAGCTCCAACATATAATGGCAAAAGACTCATTGCTATGTATAATATTACCTCCCTCAATTGACATGGGATACTAAATTTGATTAGAAGTAGATCTAAAATGATGAATTTTGAAATTTCTTGGCATCCCTTTTCATTTTAATGATTCACCACCCTTGTTGTGGCAACATGTTGTTGATAGAGTTGCTAAGAGGTTAGATTAATGGGTGACCAAGTCTATTACATTAGAAAGAAAATTTAAAGTCCACTAAAATATTTTCACAACCACCAACATGTACTACTCATCATGTTGGGTACCTTCTATGAAATCTTACTAGAAGTTGAGAAAATTGCTCACATATTTCATTTGGGCCATTTCCCCCCAAGGTAAATGATTTAAAAGGGTCGTCTAGGAATATTTGTACTTCACACATGATGCCAGAAGGATGGGCTCATTGACATATCCCAACAAGGAACAACCTCATGTGCTAAATGGATTATCT
>JARHVA010009082.1:165000-197500 GCA_037957365.1 Torreya grandis | reverse complement strand
ACCAAGAAAAGGTAGCATGATACATTAATGGACCTCATTGGATCATCTAGGGTGAGACCACCATAGTGAGTTTTCTAAAAATGGAGGAAAATATAATTATGTGATAAGATTAAAGGATACTTTGGCATGCATATAGATTAATGTGAGAGGAAAAACATAGGACTATAGTATCAAATAATAATTGATTGAAATAATGATGAATGCACACACACTCTGTAAACAAAACAAGTAAGGGGATGATCATATTCTTCGATAGGTGATAGAGGAAGATGTATAGGATTAAAAAGAACATGTTTCATATATGGGGAGGTATGACATAATACATTTAAATTTTATCATGTGAAGTTGGATATGGAGATAGAAGATGTGTTGGGGTAAAATTATTGAAAAAACAAACAAACCTAGTGACAACCTTTGTGTGCATGTGTATATAGTTATCAATCAATGAATAGATTTGAATGAACTGATGGTTTTCTCAATTCTCATGTGTGGGTGGCTCAAGAACTCAAATTACTTCTAACTCCATCATTTCCCACCCTTGCCTTATGGATCATAACCTATGAATAGCTTGAATTGGACTAATGTTGTGTCTGTTCCTATCATTTAGGTGGATCAATAAATCAAGTGGGTTATGAATCAATAATTTCCTACCCATGTATAGTAGGTGAATATAAAACTAAAATTTAAATGTGTAACTATAAATGTTGGTTCTATAGCCACTCAAGTATATTATGTGGCTTTGGGCCAATTGAAAATACCAATAACTACTAATAGAGTAAGTCATGAAACTAGTGTGTAATCTATAATATAATGTATGATTTATAAATATAGAGAATGACATGGATTTTATAATTCCATTTGATTAACCAATGGGTAAGTGAGAATACATAAATAATGTGCAGTTCACATGCCCCCAAATATGATATTTGAGCATATGGATTCTAGACTAGGTTGTTATTATTTGTATCTAAGTATCTGAACTGTAAGTGGGAATGTTCATGCCATGTATGATGCCCCAAATATAAGTAAAATGGTATGAATCAAGGCTAAATTGGTATGAATCTGATCAAAATTAGTAAATCTTAAATTGAAGTTGTGCAATCCTTAATTGTACTTACTATACATTTCTAGCCAATCTAGATTTTTATTAATCTTGATATACTAGACAATAGTACAATATCTTTGATAGTAATGCCATTGGTGTTAATGTCCCAATTTTGTTGGTGATGTCCTACTACTCTAATTTATATTCAACTATAATGATGTCTATGTAAGTATTTAATTTTATGTTTAACTGATTTTGAATTTTGTAATCTGAGTCTATGTGTTATAAACGTATGGTGGGTGAATTTTGGTTGCCTAATCTATATGAAAAATCCCTATGAATGTCCCCTCTTTTGAGGGTATTTGTTGAACCTATGCAATAAATCTCCTCAAAATAATAATAAAAATCTATAATATGTGGGTTATCTGCATCCTATGTGATATATGCATAATAATCTAATTTAATATCCATACATAGCATCATAATCTAATATAATCTGCGCATAGGTTTGTAATGTGAAATGTATGTAATTTATACTATTCAAAATGGTGTCAAGATATATATAAAAATTTATGTAATAAAATAACTAAGTAAACATTGAGTAGTTACCTAGGGGGATAGGGCATGATGCCCATCATAACATGCAAGTAGGAAGTGGAGATGAATGAGATCCCTCCTGGCATTTAAAACTAGAGTGTGTAACAAGCAATGGGAAAGTGTCATCGACATGACACATATAATAAAGCATACATACAACAAACACGAGGTACATAATGTAGGCCAATGGGACATAATACAAGGGATAAGGGCACATTTCACTAAATTTGAGAAAATAAGACATACAAGGACATTTTCAAATTTCTACATACACAAGCAAAAAAGAAAATTGGCTTAGAGCCACATAGAAAGATATGTTCAAATGTCCCCATGCACAATTGTAAAGGCACATAGAGGGACATGGGCACATGTACAAACCATACATACTATAAAAATAAATGGTGTAGATCCAAAGAGCATTGGCATAATCAAATGGCCTAAAATAGAAGAAGTATAGAGACACAATCAATTCTAAACTAGGTAAAGTATAAATGAAATTATAAATGAAAATTTAATACAAATATATGTAAGAGATAATATTTACATATGTTGAGTCTAGATTAGTAATAAATGACAAGAAAACTATATTTATCATGATCAATATGAATATATAACAATCCTAAAGCTATGATTTATAACTTAGACAGATGTAACCTGGTAATCAAACTTGAGTATTGGGTGTCCCCAAATGGGCGTATGTGTCAAATGAATAACCAATGTAATAGTTTATTTTCCTCTATTTTGGTAGATAATATAAAATTTAGAACTATGTAGTGGATGTGATTTCTCTAGAAATCTAAAATCACTAGACAAGAACAAGTGAGGCATATATCTAGGATAAAATTGATTATACTAAGATTAATTATATATGAAGAGTTTGGGAAATAAAATAGATGTAAGCATGGAAATGAATATATTTTTTAAGTTAGTGTTTATGTATAAAATACTTGAATGAATTTTTATTTTGGCATATAATTTTTTTTTTGTATTTTTTAGATATAAGCTATATACAAGAAACATGTAAATGAAACTATGTATAAGGAGCAATAAATAAGGAAAGTATGTACAAGTAGGGAGTAATAATACTAACTAATAAGTATCATGCAAGACTCACTATCAATGTGGCCTGTTTTAAAAATAGGAATGATAATCTCTCTTGAAGTGTGATTGTTATGGTTGAGTTGAATTATGTTGTAGAATGAATCTAGGTATTATTCATCATCAAAACAATAATAATCAGGATAACCTAGAAGGCTATAATTAATTGGCTCATATTATGGAGTTGACCTTTCTAAATTATGATTTGGAATATTGATTATGATTTTTTAATTTGAAATTGTACTTATTGTAGGCATATGGTGTTGTGGAGGCTCGTTTTATGGAAAGCCTTTTTTGAGAATGTTTGTTAGCTTAGCATAATTTTTACTTTGAAATTTAAGTTCTTTATCTTTTTTTAATATTTCTTGTGTATCTGGGTTTTTTGCCTTTATATAATATATTTGTTAATTATTTTACTCAGGATTTTAAATAAATCCCAAACCTTGTTGACCAACATTATCAACTACTACAATGGGAGTAGTGATGCCTTGGGTCTATTTGCCCAAACCTTCACCATGATAATCAAATTGTTATAGATATTTTTGACAAAACCCATAATACTTTAAAAGTTGAGCCTCATTTTGGATAGGTAAATTTGCATCTTTTTTTTTAGTTTTACTTCTTTTTTTATTTTTGGTTTCTCTAATTTTGTTTAATGATCATTTTGTTGTTCTTTGTTATGCTTTGGTAACCACTTTTATATTATTTCTAAATTTGATACTATTTGAATTTGTATATGTGACATTCTGTGTCATTTGGATGATATTTCACTTTTTAAGTCATCTTTATCCATTATCTATTTTATTTTCTTTGTTAATTCTATAAATTAATTAGTATTGTGCCCATGAATTCTATGATATGCACACCAATATCTTGATCTCCTCATTAGGTGTAGAGGAGGTAGGTTGATAAACATAGCTTTAATCATTTACATTAGTATATCACTTGAACACTTATTAGACCCTTGTAATCTTTTTTAATTAATTATAATATATTTATTGTATTGTACTTTATGATTTTGATATGAAATAGTGTTGGCACAAATTTTCTCTATGTAGATGTATATACATGTTGAACACCAACATATTTTGAATGCTTTTTACATATATTTTTATTTACCAATAATGTGACCTTTTCAGTTAATATTGATTTTGACTATATAATTATGATATTAACTTGCTCATATTGATAATTTAATCCCTTAGAGTCTCACAAGTGTAAACCCTAGCTACTTTTGATTGAACGTATGAGCATAGACCTTGTAGGGTAGATGTGAGGAGAAGATGAGTATTGGAATTAAGAAAAATAGTATAGGATGCTTCATCTCATGGAAGAATGTTCACATTGATGTTTTTATATGGCAAGTAGTTATCACCCTCATGGAGATGAGGAGAAGGATATTCTTTCTTTTGCATAAGATATAACAATGAAACATAAAACATGGTTGTTAATTTATGTAATAGATCCCTATGTATGCAAGGATTAGTTTCTTAATTGAACTACACATAAGATAAAAATAAAATTATAGAGATAGAATGAAATATGAAATACATTTTAATTGATATAAATCAATATGTGTACATGCATTTGTCTCTTTTGAGTTCATTTTGAATTAAATGAAACAACAATGAAAATGAAATTATTATATTTAGCATTAAAAAAGTGACAAACATATTCTATCATTATGATCATGATTATCAGAATATGTATTGTTTTAAAATCCATGTGTGGGTTTAGAAGGTTAGAAACGTAAACCCTATGGTTATCTAAGGTTAGGGTTTGTATAGTATCTAAAGTACATCAGGTTCACAATTTTTTTTAACCTTTTAGGACATAGCTAATGTAAATCCTATGTGTGTTAAAGAGATGAGTATACTAAATCAAGGTAATAATATATAATAAACGCATACACTAATATTATTGACTAACTTTTACCTTTCTAAAAATAGTAATAAATTCTACAAGTAAGTATTTAAATGGAAAACTACTGAGATGAATAATACAGAAGATAAAAATTGATGTAGTGGCTATAATAAGTGTCACAAATAAGATACACAAGTTAAAACCCCTCCTCAATAGTAGTGACCTAATTGGATAGTAGCACTATGTGGTGTTAATGGCCCTATTTAAGTAGTAGTGTCCTCTATGTAAGACTGTCTTGACCTTTTGGATGCACTTATGCCTAATTTTGTAAAGTCTATTCCTAAATAAATGTGTCTTGAAACCCTATAAATCACCTATTTTGATTGATTTGATGATCAATTCCTAATTATCCACATTGATAGGCTATCTGGGGGATACAAACTAAAAAGTGTTTTTGTTAGTGGGGTAGGCTAGATATCCTTAACACCTCATTGTGATGAGAGTTTCCCACATACCAATATTCGAAGTAAAGATCAATCTTTATGTATTTTCCCGCACCTAAGTGTTGGTTCAAGTGCAATTTAATGTATTATTATAGTTGACTTTATTTCTTTGAATGTGATTAAAATATGAAATCTAGGTAATATGAACTTAAAATTCCTCTAGATGGTAGTATATGAAATTACGGTAGAATAGGGATTGATAACCTTAATTATGCACAAGTTTTTCTGAGTTTGCATATGCAATTTTCATTTGATTTCTACATAATTTTTAAGGGATTAAAATTCATGTATTTATACTAATTTGGTGGTTGTGTGGCTATTAAAAGTGTTCTAGATGACTGTAGGAGGACTAATATTTAAAAATATTTATGTTTTAGAAAACATGAGGGAAAGGATAGTAACATCATTATTGGGACAATAGTGCCATGTGGTGTTCTTATCCCTATTATGGAACTAGTCTGAAAGTGGCATAACAATAGGCATGAAGGGATAGGATGCAAGAATGAGAGTTTGAGACTTCTTTAGGGATGACTGGGAACACATGTGGCCTGCACAAGGGCTAGATAAGTTTGAAAATAGGATCTAAGATAGGTCTATGGTTAATCTAGGTATATGTGGTCTCAAATAGCACTCTTACTACTCAAGTTCCATTTTTAGGTGATTATAATAACAAAACCATGATTTTTGTTGTAAATGGGCCTTTAGGATTCCGTCATGAAGGTTAAATTTTCTATACTACTGTGATCAATAAATAATATTTGAATATCATGTCCTTTTGATGGGAAAAATAAATTGAATAAGTGATTATGGTAACTCTTGATTCCATTAATATGTTTGTCCAATGTTTATGTAAAATAATAAAAATTGATATGGATATGGTCGACAAGTTTCTAAAAAAATAAATAAAATATGAAAGTGATGTTGCATATGTGGAAGAAAACCATACAAATGTTGGGGAAGAGACTCTTTT
Organism: Torreya grandis; assembly: GCA_037957365.1. Taxonomy (NCBI): domain Eukaryota; kingdom Viridiplantae; phylum Streptophyta; class Pinopsida; order Cupressales; family Taxaceae; genus Torreya; species Torreya grandis. Next base: position 191,424 of record JARHVA010009082.1, on the reverse strand, counting down.
TTTTATTATATGAAGAGACTCTTATGATTCATGGTGTGCGTTATACTTATATGGATAAGGAGAGTGTAAGATTATTTACAATCATCCTAGATAGAATATAAAAAGGATTGGAAGTGAAGATGATGTGTCACAAGAATAATGAAAAAATGGTAGAGGGTTTGAGAAGGATAATATTTAGGATAATCAAGATAACAATGTGAATATGAAGAAACCATAGATGTATAATGTTATGTCTCATGTTTATAAACTAATTTGTGTCCATAGCCAGTGTGTAGGTTTAGAAATGGTGATGTATGAGGTATTAAGTGAGGCCTTAAAAGATTAAGAGTTGAAACTATGAGTGTTAAATTATGCACTCAAGAATCAAAATGATGAGGAGAATTTGACTTTCATATCAATTAAATAATGTGGAGAGGAATATGATGTTGAAGCACATATGCATGTGTTGATTGACATAACTATTTGGAAAAAAAGAGATGGGAAGGTGAAAAATATATTAAAGGTTTTGGGTGATCATTTAGATTACCAATGTTGAATCTCTAGAGATGATATTAAGGATAAATGACTAGATGGATGTTATGAGAGAAGATCCCAAAATGGGGAAGGGTGATATCAAGATGAATTGAGCATCATGTTGGATAGTGTGTATCCAAATCCAAAATGAGTCTAGTAGTAGGTGGTTGGTTAATGCTAGATGTAATACCAGAAGGGAGAGAAAGATGCAAGAACAACCATCTTGATGGAAGTGGTCAAATGAAGGTGGGTTCCAACCCATAAAAATATGGAAAGTTTAAATGATGATTCTTTGGCAAAGGTCAACCAATTTTTGTGGCTATAACCCAAAAAATGAGAAGTGAGGAGATATAATAATGTTATGGAAAGAAAGAATGGAGAAGAGAAAAATAAGAGAAAAGGTAAGAAATTGAATTGAATTGAAACTAGTAAGAATATGGAAATGGATGAATAAGGGAAACAATCAATTGAATTATTGGGTGTGTTGGAAGGGAATGCCATGGACATTATACTTCATGGCAAAAATAGTATTTTTTCTACTTATTTCATCTATGTAATAAGGCATGAAAATTTTATAAACCTTGGGCGTCTAATGCAAGAGCATCAAAATATTTGTGCAATCTTGCATCAACTAAAAATAGAGTGGGGTATGTTTTTTTTAGATTTTTAGGTTTTGGAATTGTTGGTGTGAGCATGTTAAAATCTTAAAATGATGTTGTAAATTTATTTATTTTTTGTAGGAAAATTTTAAAGAACTTTTGTTTTCTTTAGTTAGTTTAGATGGACTATTAAGTCATAGATATTAGTCAAAAATGGTTTTTCAACTATATTAATAATTATATTATTAAAAATTTTAAGTTCAGCAATTGGTAGTTAAAACATCTACACAAAATATCAAGTCTTTTGGAGTCATCATGAAAACATGCCATCTTATTGTGTCAAAACACTTGGAAATATTCTTTTATCTATTTTTGTTTAATAATTATATGATTAGATTTGGTGAGGTCATAACACCTACCATTTAAAACCTCTCCACCAAATTTCTTATCCTTTAGAATTACTGTGAAAATGTACTATATGATTTTGTTAGGACACATAAATTAATGTTATTCCTTGTGAATCAATAAGTGAATGATTAAATTTTGTGGTATCATATTAACCAAAATTTAAAACCTTCATTCCAAGTTTTATGTCATTTAGAGCTACATCGGTAACATAATGTTTAGTTCTATTAGACTACATTTACAACACTGAGATAGATTTTTATCTTGTTATGTTAAAGATTTATAAAAAAATGATATCATAGTACCAAACTTGTGAAATATATTTTCCAAAAATTAAATTGTTTTGAGTTACTGTTGTCACTTAGATTTGTATTCTTTTAGGAGATGTCTTAGCTCTCCTCATCCAAGTGGCATAATTGAAACACCTCTAGGTTGTGGGTAGCCTAAAAATGATGTTAATCTCTAGATAGGGATAGATCCCTTGATGTATTATATGTAGATCACTACTAAACCTATGCCTTTGAGAGAAAAGTAAGATAAAATTGAAATCAAACTATCCTAAAGGATGTGATACACTAGATTAGTCGATGACTACCAACTAGTTGCATGTTACACATGAGAACAAGGGACTAACCAAACATACACTTCTCTAATCTGAATCTTGTCACATCAATGTTTCATTATGAGGTTGTCATGATGTTTAGGATAGGAAGACTAGATAAGAGGCCTTGAATGGAACTAGTAAATATATTAACTCACTCAAATATTGATACTTCATAGAACACTTCACGTGACCTACAAGAATAATCTTTGTAACTTCAAATAGGTGAGAGAATGAGACAACATGCTAAGGAAAAAAGTCATTACTAAACAAGAATAATCATCCAAGTAAAATGAACTATGAATTATCATAAAAGAGGTAAAAATATGTAATATTTATTGATCCTTGATATGCAAATGAGTGTGGACTTTCCATACTTAGGTGGAGCATAATTTTTAAAGCCCAAAATGGCTAGTTCTTATAAAACTTGAGAGAGAGAGAGGAAAAGAGAGAAGTCACAAGGTCAGAAGACACTTATCATGATGAGATAAGAAGTTAAACATGCATTATAAATGAATTATAAATTTATAATGTAAATTCAAGAGAGACAATTAGTTTTTTGGGTTATCCAACTCATGAAAAGTGACGTGGAATTCACTTTACTAGCTCAGAAAACTACCTTCATGATTTAGCCCTATTTAAACATTGAAAAACTAACTAGGGATAGGTCTGATAATTATAATGATAGTAAAGGATTTTAGACATGCCTCTCCATATATTGATCGTAGTCCTGGTCATTTCAAATCTTCCAAAAATGAGTTATCACTATCTGCAATCAAAGTAACTCTTATTTTACACAACCGGCACACTTGTCTCCTAAAAATGAATATTTTTTAAATTAACATTCATAAAATGCAGTGGATCACATGTTTCAATACCCTCCATGTCCTTATATGCATTAGATACACTGTAAAAAGGCTCTCACTTGGATTTTTCACACATCTCACCACCATGTTCACTATGCTAGTTTAGACTGGCTTAGATAAAATATTTTTTTGGAACATATAGTACTTTTTACAAATAATTAAATGGACATGGAGAGTTATAATATGTACTAATATATCTTAAAATTTTGATTTCATCTCTTGAAACCTTATAAAACCTACATAATGCATAAGATTATCATAAATACCATGTTTTGTACCCCATCAGTATAATTTCATACAACTAATCCTATTGGTATGGATTTGGACTGAGTCGTATACAATATCTAATCTTTGGTCTAGGCAAACTATCCCATTTTTGTGCATTAACTCTTTCATTTACTCAAACTGGTCACTAGTAAGGGTTTTAGTGAGTCTAACCTTGTTTTACCCTCTTAAGCTTCGTTTGTAAAGATGGGATGTTGAATTTGAAAAAAATTCCACAATATAAATGTATAGGAACCCTATCAACTTGACCAATATTCTTTTTTTCTCCATGTAAGGAGCCAAGGGAGATGTGAGCATTCAAATTTGAACTATTGAGCTCTTTCCTTTTATCTACACAGGTCTAATGTTGCCTTTGGGAAAAAAATGGATTCCCATACAACTTTTATGCCTTCCAAAATCTTTATCTCCTCTTTATTGATCCCAAAAACATTCTCCAATAATTTAAAAGGCATATCTAAGGCTAGAAATGTGAATGATTCCCCATTTGGACACTGGGCCTAAACCTTGGCTAATAGGCCTTAGTTGTCTTAGATCCCAAAATTATCTCTTGATGGCAGACCTTGCATTTAAATATACCATACCTATCCAAATTCATCATCTAAACCTTTTAAAACTTGTTATAAAGCTTACACAAAGATGGAAAGGAAGTTTACCAGTCATTTGGCTTCTAGGCCTAAACCTTGCCCACTATGCCTAACTACAACTCTTGTGGGTTTGGACCACCTATTGAGTTTCACATTTTATTTCTTGGTATATCATGTTTTCCTAGGTGTTTTAAAACATTCCAAACATCTCCTTAATGTTAAACTAGCTCTTGAATTATCCCTTTATCACTCTTTCTCAAACTTGTCAGTTTATACATAAGGGGAAGTACCCTCTATCTGAGATAACATAGAGGGTAATTATCCTATATTATAAAACCAAACAATAATTTGAAAATATTATATAATATTTATATTCCTTTTCTAAAAAAATTCAGCCCTTCTTCAGGTAGTTAGACACTCCTACTCCCCTAAATTCTAAGATAGACTATGTAAAATGTTGACTGTGTGTATGATAGTCATAGATTGACTATATATTTCTATTGAAAACCTGTTTCTCTATCCAAAATCCATAATTATGGTTTTATGAGTATTTTAAAATTATTATAATGGTTTTTTAACCTTCATTAATCCCTTCAACCTCTCACATGTCCCTCATACTGCTTGCCTACTCAAGACTATGTTACCCTACCTGTATTCTTTAAGTGTGAATCTTGTAGGTCTCTTTACATGATTTATATTGATAAATATGGTTATAAAATTTTATATATTCCCTATGAATAATTTTACACCTGATTTGACCCATTTTTTCATCTCTATGCTTTTTCCTAATCAAGAGGCCCCAATTTTGCTATTTGTCCTTCACTGTCAACTATAGTTGACTATTTGGGGTCTTGTAGGTGTAAATGAGGCTTAAAACATATAATTATAACATATTTAAATGATCCTTATATCATACATGTTATTTTATATGTTTTTTTTTTCTAATGGAATAGTTCAATCATGAAGATAGACTCCATTTTCAAACATGGGTACTAGAGTCAGCTCGCATCTCCAAGTCCTATACGTGTAAATTTTGTGATGAAAAGGAGGTCTGTCGGTAGTTTTATTTTCAAACAAATTATATCATTATCTATTTATGACTATTATATCATCAATATTCATTTCAACCATTTGTAACCAATCAAATGTGAAAGCATGGTCTAATCTACAACCTTGGATGAAGGGTCACCTTGGGGATCAAAACTATATAAGTTAATGTAGGAAATCACTTGTAAAAGGTGTAAGTTTGAGCCCTCCTAGCAATAAAATCAAATGATTAAATCACTCCATTAATTTTTTAATTTTTTCTCCCATGTATAGGCTATAAGGTTTGTCCATTTAGGTGCCTAAACTCCTTTTGAAACCCTATCATAAGATATCGATAAAAAATGAGGGTACTTTATTTTATGTTTTTAGGGATTTAATCCCTAAACCTACAAAAATTATCCTTATAAAGGTTTCTCATAGTTGCTTACCACCCTATCACCTCACATAGGTCTGTTATGATCTACCTAACATGTGATGACTTCAATAAGAGTTTCAACTCATGATTAAACACTCCTCATGACACCTTTGACTCTCTTTTAAGACCACCTATAGGTGGACATTTTCATATATATGTAGTAAAGGTATGTTTAGGTAGTGTACATTATCCAAACCATAAATGGAATATATATTCAATCCAATACTTCAAAATTCACTCCTCACACTTCAAATACATTATTTAGATCAAACACTCATTTCTAACATGACTTTTCTTCATGAGAGCACCTGTACATGCACCTTGAATGGTATGGACGTAGTATGTGAAATGGCATGAGCAGTGGTATGATGAATTTGACATTAGAGAAATTCCATGCTCTTCCAAAGGGCTCAATACATGAATGATGATCTAAAAATCTTGGGTAAATATTATACACCTCATTTTAACATTTGTAAACCTCTATAAGAGCACTTGTAGGTGAATTATCTCAGGTACATTGACTATATATGTGACTGGGTATGACTTCTATATCATTTTATTTACCATTTTAAATATTAAATCACTATTTAAAGTCTAAGAGGATATACCACAACTCTAAAACATTCATCATAATTCTATGAATGTTCTTAGAACCTTTACAAGTCATGACTAAGATTGAGGAGCTAGGAGTTTACTATGTTTCCAATGAAATACAACCTCATGAAATATTGATTTGGAGAATGAGTTTGAAATTTTAGTGAATCAATATCACATTTAAAACATGAAAAATGACCTAACACAACCCTCTAAATCCATGATCAAGCATGAATATCTTGAAAATGGTGAAAAACTATTTGTAACCTAGCATAGTGCATTCACATGCAATCTAAGTTAATTTACCCATAAAAACAACTTGAAAAATGATAACAAGAATAAAAATAATTATATAGGGAATCCAAAATCATCTACAATCAACCTCACAAAATTTATTATATGAACTTCTCCAAACTAAATCAAAACCTATAGGGTACACAGATTAGCAAGAAGAAAAACATAGTCAACTTGTTATGGATGTATCATAAATAAAATTTGAAAAATATTATAAATATTATTATGTAAATATATTTATATGATTTTAATATTATGTGTCAAATTAATTTTGTCTCAAACTTCTTCAATTGTTTGTACCAAGCACGAACCTGCTAAATGGTTCTATGTATGTAGAAGGGTGAAAAAGGATCAACACAATTTTAGCTCAATTTCACACTCTTAAAGTACTTTAAAAATGTATATGGATATAAATAATCTGAAAATTCATTACATTACCTTCTCCCACGTGTCACCTTCCCTCATGGGTCGTACAACTGCCAAACCCCAACTTTTTAGTTGGTTTCTTGATCTTCAATTAGATAACTTACAAGTTTCAGATGGGTTTGACATTATTCAGAGGGAATATGACTTCCTATATTTTTTAAAGGAACTTATGAAATTTTAAAACATTGGAGCTCATGCCACATGCATTTATGACCCTAAAATGACTCAAAATGACACATTGACTAATTCAGCTAAGACTAACGCTAATATGACATTAAAGGACATAAAATAACTTATAATACACTACATGAAAAAATATTGGACCCATAAAAATACCTTAAACTCAATTTTATATCTTTAGGAGCCCCAATTTGAGCTGCAAGGTCAAATTTGGTCAACAGTTACATCGATAATGTATAGTTTGTTACTTTAATACCACGTCATATGTCTAGTTTGTAACACTTGGTAGGATAGTTATTTGCATGTGATAATAATTATATTTTTGAATATGGTGAGATTATTTAGAATATATTTATAGAACTAATATTGAAATTTCATGTCATTAGATAAACTTTGGAAGATTTATTATAGTTTTGTTAACTAAATTTTGGTCTGGAAACATCATTTGAGTACCCAAGAGCCATTACATAGGTTTTGTTAGTTAATCATGAAAACTATAAGTTTATAAATTAATTTAGTTTGTGTTGTTAATTAAATTGGAGATACACCCATGAATATTGTGATGTTAAGGGGATACATAATGAAGAGAAAGCAGGTCACATTTTGGAGAGAGGATGAGCTTTAATTGAGAAGAAATATCTTAGAGCATAGAAAAGAGTTATATTAGTTCAAGAGGAAATATAAAAGTTTCTATAACTCTTTCATGTAATTTAATAATCCCTTATTGGAAAGTGTGAAAATGTTAGTGTGAGTGTGTATTCTAATGTGATTAATCATATGAAAACAATGAATATGTATTAAGTGTATCAAGTCTGAGTAAGTGATTATTATGTGGCCATGACAGAGTGTAAATCCCTAGAAAAATTGAGATAAAATTCATCCTTAAATATATCCCCTACATTGTAATTAAAACTTTTTTCATATCTATATAATGTTTATATGTGTGGTGTTGAATGTTCATTATACATGCAACTTTATAAATTAATCTCTTTTACCTTTAATCCCTAGGTGTGATTTTGAGGGATAGTAACTTGAAAAAAGTAGTATATCATAAAAGGATAAGATTAATTTATTCACCCATGTTTTATTATTAGCTACTTCCTATGTATCTGACATTTCAACAGTGGAAATCAAGTAACCTATAAGTATCCAACCCAGTGTGACAATGTAATTGTATTCTTTCATTATATTTATGTAACTAATGATTTTGTGTTGATACTTGTAAATTACCACTTTGACATGGACTATACTAATTTAGACTTGGATTATTACTATTCCTAGTGATATATTTATAATATGGGAAGAACATAGTGTATTTTCTTAATGCACAATATTGTATAGATGTGTACGATGTAAGTTCAAAGCCCATTTTTGATTAGACATTGATTTTTTTTATATAAGTCCAATTTGGTAATTTATCATGCCAATGAAACACTAGGTAGATGTGTTGACCCTTAAAAACGTTTTATATATAAAAGTATCTACTACTAGGAGGGTCAGTTACGACTAGGTCAAATAAGTATTGACTATAATTACTGACTAAAATTTATAGTACTGATCTCTATTGAGGTATACTAAACTAGTTATATATATAAATGCATTTTAAGGATATAAATAAATAATTATAGAAATAATGATGTTAATCTAGGTGTTTAAGAGAGGAATGAAAAGTTAAAACTCAAAAGATAACTTGTGTGAGAAAATAGTGGAAAAAGAAAGCATTTATACACTCAAGTCATGTGTGTTCAATGTATCAAACTTATCATTTTCAATTACATAATATAATATTTTATTATCTACATGATTTTTTTTTCTATCAAAAAAATTAAAAAACACAAATACCTTAATATCTATTGTAAAATAAGATAAATTATTTTCTTAAATTCCATATATATATATATATATATATATATATATATATATATATATATATATAATTAATTAATTAATTTAAATAAAAACTAAAAATAACCCTACCTGAGAAACAAATGCACTTTGCTTTGTTTTTAAGTTTTAAAAAATACAACATCAATATCATTTTTTTGAAACTAAGGAAAAATCTTCCACAACTATTTCAGACAATATTTCACATTCATTTCATCCAATCTTGCTTATCTACAACTCATAATATTTCACATCCACTACCAATAACATCCACAACCCCGAACTATATATTTATAGAAAAACTTTATAGAACATCGACAACTACAATTAGTAATTTCATTCAACCACTACCAATAATATTAGGGATACACTACCCATGATCTTTCGAAATCATTACCTATATAACTCTTGCAGCCATTACTTTGTACTTGTCATTCAAAGAATTTTTTAACTCACCCTTTTTTTTTAAATAACGAAAATGTTAGTTTATTTTTTATTTTTACAAACCCTAACACACGTTAGAGTTCATTGATTTTTGAAACCCTTTCATTAAAAATTGTTTCGAAACTAAACTACTTCGAACCATCTATTAATTCAGCGATTACTATTTTTTTCATATCAAATTAAAAGGTACTAAAATTTGTATATTAAAGATAGAACCTTCTTTCTCATATTATTAAACATTTGCTTATGTTAATTAGAATTGTATCTCACACATTCTAAACAGTATTTATTAAGGTTTTTTACCTCTTCTTCTTTATATAATATTCTATCTCTGAAATCTTATATATATATTTTTTATAAACTTTCAGTTATTTAATTATTACATTTTTATAATTACGTTGAGAAGTCTTTTACGGCCGACACCTTTTTTTCTAACATAAAAAATTACTATAAAAAAACAGACACAATATAATAAAAAATATGAAAGATTTAAATATAAATATTATATTTTTCTTTATATATTTATATACTTAAATATAAAAAAAATTACATGATATTAAAGAAAGAACAGACATAATATTTAAAAATCTTAATATAAAACTTGTATATATAAAAAAAATACCAAAAAAAGATTAAGTACAAACACCAACATTGGCCAGAAAAAAAGGCTATCAATAGAAACTATAGCACAGAATATTTAAAAATGAAACAGACACACACATCGGCCAGGGAATTGGCTTACAAAGAGCCCTACCCAAGCGTAGTGAAGAAGCTTCTCTCCATTTGCAATCACATGTAAGATGTTGTCATGCTATCGGCATTGCCCTTCGCTGAAAGAAATAAGGATTTTTATTTTATAACTTTGAAATAGAATAGCAATGTTCATTCTGCCTCCAAAGATTGACAATGCTTATAGCAGCCAATTAGAGTCACCGCTTTTGTAATGAAGTTATGCCAATGTTCTTGAGAAAATATATGGAATAATCATTACGTTTTCCTAAACATGATTTTTATTAATAATGTATTATTTAATTCATAGAGGTGTATTGTTTAATAATATTAATGTATTTGAATTTTATTTGAATGTTTAAAATCGTAAACATGACTTTTACCAATAATTTACTATTTAATTAAGATAAAGAGTATGGTTTAATCATATTTTTCTATAGTTTGTAATAATTAGAATTTATATAAATCATTAGAAATTTTATGTTTTTATTGAAAAATAATTTTGAAAAATTATATATATATATATATATAATTTTAAATTTTATATTATATATAATATAATATGGAAATGACTTAAGATTTAATCATTTTAGTAATATTCGGTATTATTATTATTATTAATTTATAGAGGAGTACGGAAGTTTTTAGGAAAATAGTTGTAGCACATAATAGATTTTTTATCTCAACAAAATGTAAACGATACAGAGAGATATGATTCACTAAGTACATGTATTATTATACATTTAGACACTTTGAGAATGATATCTCTACGTGTCCTTTATATACTTATATAAAAATTATACATGATATTTGTAAAATAAGTAATAATTGAGTTACTATTTCTTCATGGTCTGGTGCATTGTGGGTATTGAATCCTAATGGATCAAAATTATAATAAGACTTAGACACAAGAGATAAAAAGTTTGAGCTTGCAAGAAATGATGATAGAGTTAATACACACAATCACTATATATTACAGCTATAGAGAGGAAATGTAGATTGGCAACCTATTCTATCCAAACACATCATAGTCAAATACATTGCTAAGTATGCAACAAAGGTAGAGTTACATTTTTAAAATTACCATCAAATGTTGATGGTGCTTGCAAACATTGAAAACTGTAATGAATTAGAAGGAAAATCATATAAAATATTTCTAACTAAGACAATTGTTGAAAGAGACATTGGGGCACATTAAACATGTCATATGTTTTTGGAGCTTCTCTTAGAAGATAGAAGTAGAGTATTTGTGAACTTGAATGTTTCGTGTCAGGTGTTCAAATGTATAGAAAAAAAATCAAGAAGTTGATCATGAAGAGCATACAATGTCTTTCACTGATGGATACAAGAATAGGTTTTTTTCCATGGAAAGCACATCACTTATTGAAGAAGCAAGATCTTGGACATATAATCCAAGGTAGAAAAAAGATAAGAAATGGGAGGAAAGGAGTATTGCAGCTATAGTGAGAGTATTTCCAAGGTTTCCCTTCATCCCTATGCATGAATCAAAGAAATGGGTTGATTTTTATTGATCAGAGTTATTCATTTATATGCCATTTCATAATATACAAACACATACTGGAATTGATGATGAAGAAATAATATCAAATTAGGATTCATTCAAATATAACTATTGGCACTTTGAGAGAAGAACAATTGCAAAAGATGTTGAAAGTCATGGTGATACTGAAGATGAGGATAATCTCCATGTTCAACAAAACACAGTGAAACATGAGTGGGAAATCATATCTAGGCTAAATTGTGGCCATGTTAGATAAGTGAGTGAGATAGATATGTTCGGAAGAAGAGATATTGATAGACAAACATTATGAACTAATGAATATAGAGGTGAAGAATACATAAATAAAGGGATACAATTCATAAGCACCATGAAATATAATGGATTTCTTATAGATGATATAACACCAAAGAATAATTATGAAAGCTTGGGTGCCAAACAAAAAAAATCACTTTATATGGTTATGACACATTTTCATGGAGGTTAAAATAATTCACCCTTATGCATGATAGTCCAAAGAGCAACAAGATCATGAAAATCATTTTTGATAGGTGTCATTCATTGAACTCTTCAAAATGCAACATTCCCAAAGTGTTCTCCACTTTTACTACTCGTACTAACTAGATTTGAAATATTCAATATTGGTGCCTTGACCATCCATACACAAAATCGAATCCTAATTATGAATTTTTTTGAATTAGAAGGAAAAGTACTTACAATTTTCCAAGAGGATATCTACCACATAAAATAAATATTGATTGATGAAATGAGCTTCACTAGGCAAAATTTTCTATAAAAGATAGACTCTAGACACTGCTAAGCTTTTTCTAAAAATACAAACTTGTGTTTTGATGGTATATCTATTATTTTGGTTAGAGATTTGAGTTAGCATCCTTATGTTAGTGAAAAACCACCATATGATAGCAACAGATGGGCTAAATTTTTATGGGAAGAATTCAAAATAGTTGTTACTTTGGATAAGATATTTAGATATGAAGGAGAAGGTGATGACAAAAAAAGATTTCAACATCTACTCACAAATCTAAGAGATGGGCATCTAATAATAAATGATTGGAAGCTATTAATTACAAGAAAAATTGTTAGAATAGATAGAGCCACTAATGAAGAGTTTGACAATTATATTCATTTGTTTTCCACAAATGATAATGTGCATAACCACAATAAAAAAAAAATATATTCAGTGCAAAGACCAATTGCACATATCATTTAAACCAAAATAGGAAGTGTCAATACAACAATGGGAGGTCCAAATGAAGAACTTGATGTTGAGTGATTGATTACTATCAATGCAAGGGTCATGTTAACTTCTAATATTTGGATAGAAGCAAATCTTGTAGATGGAGCTCTAGGGTTTATCAAAAGTATAATCTACAAACCTAGGAGTGCCCCACCAGAACCACCAACATATGTTCTGGTCGAGTTTGACAATTACTCGGGAATATCATTTGAAGATACAAATCCATACATAGTATCAATTGGACCAATACAAAGGGAACACACAACCCAACTACCCTTATGGCTGGCTTGGGTATTAACAATACACAAATTATAAGGTTTAACCCTTTCAAAAGCCACATTTGATATAGGTCAAATAAAAAGTATAGGATTAACATTTTTGGATATATCCCATGTAAATTGCTTCCAAGGACTAAGAATATTACCTCTATTTACATATGACCACTATGAAAAGATAAAAAAATGGAAAACAACATGCCAAATGGAAAGATATGGAAGAGAGATTGAAACTCTTAAAGGAAAAATGATTTCATGTAATTATGAAAAAATTCATGTACTTATTCATTTTTTGACATTTTATGTGATGTGTATGGTAGATTTGGATGAGTACCAAATAATTATCTAGATTGAGAATTTTATATTATGTAAAGTAACATTTTTGGTGATTTAATGTAATGTATATTACACTTTTATGTGATTTAATATAATGTATATTATGTATTTTAAGTTTGATGTAAAACTTCAAATTATATATCAAATAAATATGCAAAATGCACAGTTGCTACTAGCATACCTATAAATAAATCTATGTAAAAGACACTCAAAGATATCATTCTCAAGGCAGCTATTCCACTTAGGGGAAAGAGAGAGCCTAATGTCATGTTCGTGTAAATAAAAATAACCGACACCCTTTTTTTTAAACATAAAAAATTACTATGAAAAACGCTGACACAATATAATAAAAAATATGAAAAATCTTCATATAAATATTAGATTTTTCTTTATATATTTATGTATTTAAATATAATTAAAATTGCATGAAATAAAATAAAGAACCAAAATAATATTTAAAATCTTAATATATATATATATATATATATATATATATATATATATATATATATATAACCAAAAAAATATATATATATTAAATACAAACACCAACATTGGGCTGAAAAAAAGGCTATCAACAACAACTATATCGCATAATATTTAAGAATGAAATGACCACACATATTGACCACGGCATTAGCTTACAAAGAGCCCCATCCAAGCGTAGGGAAGAAGCTTCTCTCCGTTTTCAATGGCATGTAAAATGTTGGCATGGTATCCGCATTGTCCTCCACTAAAAAGAAATAAGGATTTTGATTTTATAACTTCAAACCAGTGTAGCAATGTTCGTTCTGCCTCACAAGCTTGACAATGCTTACAACAACCAATTAGAGGCACCGCTTTTGTATTGAATTTATGCCGATGTTTTTAAGAAAATATATGGAATAATCATTACATTTTCCTAAGCATGTTTTTTATTAATATTGTATATTTAATTAACAGAAGAGTATTGCTTAATAATATTAATGTATTTGAATTTTATTTGAATGTTTATAATTGTAAACATCACTTTTAATAATAATGTATTATTTAATTAAGATAAAAGTATCATTTAATCATACTTTTATATATTTTGTAATAATTAGAATTTATTTAGATAATTATAAAAAATAATACCACCGAATATTATTAAAATGATTAAATATTAAGTCAGCTCCATATTATATTATTAAATTATTAAATAATATCAAATTATATATATATATATATATATATATATATATATATATATATATATATATATATATATATATATAAAATTTGATATTATTTAATAATTTAATAATATAATATGGAGCTGACATAATAATTAATCATTTTAATAATATTCGGTGGTATTATTATTACTTCATAGAGGAGTAAGGAAGTTTTTAGTCAAAAATTTGTAGCACACACTAGATTTTTTTCTGAAGAAAATGTAAAAGATATAGTGAGATATCATTCACTAAGTACTTGTATTATAATACATTTAGACACTTTGAGAATTATATCTCTAGGTGTTTTTTACATACTTATATATAAATTATATATGATATTTTTAAAAGAAGTAACAATTGAGTTATTATTTCTTCTGGGTCTGGCGCATCATGGCTATTGAATCTTACCTCTATTTACATATGACCGCTATGAAAAATTAAAAAATCGAAAACAACTTACCAAATGAAAAGCAATGGAAGATAGATTGAAACTCTTAAAGGGAAAATGATTTCATGTAATTATGAAAAAATTCATGTACTTATTCATTATTTGACATTTTATGTGATGTGTATGGTACATTTTGATTAGTACAAATAACTATTTAGATTATGTAAACTAACATTTTGGGTAATTTACTATAATGTATAATATAGTTTTGTATAATTTAATTTCATCTATAATATACATTTTATGTTTATGGAAAACTTCAAATTATATATCAAATATATTTGCAAATGCATAGTAACTACTAGCATAACTATCTTAGATAAATCTATATGCAAGACGCGAATAGATATCATTCTCAAGATGCCTATACCACTTATATCACAAATCCACTATTAAATAAGTGTCTCGAGAATGATATCTCTTGACATCTTTTACATAAATCTATCTAAAATAAGTATACTAGTATAATTTTGTTTAAAAAATATTTTTATTACACAATGGAAATGTTTGGTGCCATGTATATCTTATAGGGTGATTATGGGGATGAAACAATATTAGAGTGGTAGAATAATGGTGTTATATAAGATCTTATTAAAAATATAAAATAATATCCATGTGTCTAATATGTCTATAAGGAAATGGAATACTCTCTAGTACAATAATTGTTATACCTCTATAAAAAGTCAACCCTCAAGCATAAGGTGCTTACGTAACTTCACTCTTATCTAGTAAGTATGAATTCAAGCTTATAGAAATCTTATCATAGAGTCAAGTAGGATTTATTTTGGGAAGTGATATAATGGGAAGTATAAAATTTTATGGAATAATGTATGGTGTGATATAAAAATATAGAGATAATCAAGACTCCACATTTTATTATATAATTTTTAACTTAATATCTAATTTAATTATAGTATATTCTATTAACATTTTATTGATATATTATTAATTGATAGGTGATACTCGACCTTTCACAACCAAGTTTATTGTTCACTAACTTGTTACGTTAAATTTTAAATCTTCATTTTAGACAAAGTTATTCCTTATAATAGAAATTAACTCTTAGTTCCATTTTATTTAACTTATATTTAGAAACATGACTGAAAACCCTCTTCCTCCATCTTTAAACTTATTGATTTTAACTTAAATCTTGGTTCCCCTTTACATTATCATTTATTTTTTAAATTCAATTCATAATATTTTCCTCTTTTGTACCTTTGGACTTATTGATTTTAACTTAAATCTTAGTTCCCCTTTACATTATTATTTATTTTTTAAATTTAATTTATAATAATATTATCGAAAATCCCAATTCCTCTACCTTTAAACCAGCTGATTTTACTTTGGAACCTAGTTCCTCTTTACCTTGTTATTTACTTTTCTAATATAATTCAGTGTACCCTCTATTCTTTCTCTTGAAAAGATCTATATAATGCTCAAGAATACCACCAATAGAAATTAAAGAGACACATAATATAAACTGGATATTCACAGTAATTGTTTTTAATGAATTCATTTCCTTAACCATAAGAGCGAAACTCTTGATAACATTTTATGCATATTCATTGCAACTTTAATCCTTGCATAATTTTTATTTTCTTAATTTATTTTGAAAAAAAGTTAAAAGATAATTTTGTATATGTTAAAAGATTTTAATATTTAATTATTCATAAATAAAGATATAAAATGTTATTCATACAGTTTAATTCATTTCTTCATGAAATTTTTATTTAAAAATAATTTTTTCAAACTCTAAATGTAATCTTTCAATAATGAATTTTTTAGGATTGTTTCTTAAACAATTCTTGTATTTTATTTTTTGCATTAAATTTTACCAAGAAAAACATCTTAAGAAAATAGAAAAAATCAAAATCTAGGCTTTTTTTAAAAAAATTTAAGCACCAATTCTTATAACTTTTCCTTCCAAGGTTTCCCAATATATTTCTATATGTTAGGAAAGGGAAAAAAATTACACGTATATCCTCAACCACTCCCTCTTTGATAAAAACCATGTTATTATTATTTATGTAATCCTAATAAAATTTTACATCACTCCATAGAATCATTTTACACGAATCTAGTATCATTAGACTAATTCATAATCAAGTCTAAAACTTGCCCCCAGAATATTTTTGTCCAGTACTGTAGATCGGAGTATGAATCTTTTAGGATTTTTGGATATGAATCTATATCTCTTTCCTTTACAATATTTATATATAAATCCAAAAATTTAGACCTATATCCTTTCCTTGTCAATTGGATATTTATTCTAATATGTCCTTTAATTATACAATTAGTTATTTGGAATCTGGTTAATGGAGTTTAAATTTTATATCTTTGAAATAATATAATTAATTTTGAAACTTGAGACATTGGATATTAAAATAGTAATTTAAATAGTGGTCATAGAGTTTCTATTATATATTTTTTTAAAAAGAATTAAAAATATTCACTCTACATGTATTTAATTTCATTGGACTTGACTTTTATATCTTTTATATTTTAGTTTTATTAAATATATTGATATTTCTTTAAAGATTAGGATGTATGATAAATACAACAATTAAGTATAATATATATTTATTTTTCAAAGTTATTCAGTTATCTATGAAATTGTATGAATAAGAGATAATGAATGCTTGATATGTTCAATGTATATATTTTTTACAATAAATTTGTATTAATATCAATATTTATTTCTAATATATTATAATACTAATGAGATTTAAAATTCTCGAATAAAAATAATCAATATACATATTTTCTACAATAAATTTATATTAATATTCAGTTTCTAATATATTAAAATATTGATGATAATGATATGATTTAAAATTCTTACATAAAAATTAACAACAACATGGATATATAATTATACCCAAGCACCAACACATTTGATTATTAATTTTAGATTTATTTTAGATCAATTTTAAAAATATTCTACTCAACTTTACATAGAGTTAAAGAACTTTATTTTATAATATCATCGGATGCCAAAATTTGTAATAACGAACCAATATAAATGAACCATTTGATTTTTTTTATTTTGGACCATTTTATATTTACATGTGAAGGACTAAAAACGTCTCTCTCTTCATTAGACATATGACCCAACAGGAATTTTACCTTTTTATAATTTCTCAACACAAATCTTTTATTTTGTTTTTCAACATCAAAGTCCTTTCAATTATCTAAATTTCAAATTTCAGAGATGCAGCCGTGTTATATTGATTAGAAAAAGATTTATGGCGAGTCAGGATCGGGAGCATCTATATCGGATTAGAGGTGAGTGAAAATTAAATTAAGACTTACAAAGATCTAATAACCGAGTTCAATCTCTCACGGGAAAGATACATCAACAAGATAAACATGGTTTAATTTCTCTGTTTTCCCGCAACTTTCAACTTCTTGCTAGCCTTATTTCTTAAATAATTGTCTTATCTTATTGATGCCTATCATATAATTTTATAATATTCTCCAAAGGGAAATAATTATTGAGTTTATGTTTTGTACTCACCATCCTGCTTTTTTCTTACATTTGATTAAATAAAATCTGTTTAATGTGCAACTTGTTTAGATTTATTTATGTTAAATTTCTTTATTTTCATTCAGTGATTTTTAAAAGAAAGCGCCTGCCAGTTTTTATCATTTCCATTTTTACCTTTATTATTTGCAGTGCGTATTTTAGCAAAATTGAAAATCTGAATAATTTTCATCTTCAAATCCTCTAATCCTTCAATTTTCATCTTCTAATTCGTTTAAAATAATCTCAAAGAAAACGTGATTTTAAATGCTCTCAACAAAACCATCCTGATACATATGTTAAATCAGTACCAATACATTTCCGAAACAAAAATAAAAAATAAATAGGTTAATCTTCAACTCTTGAAATATTTACTCAATCTTGAGAACTTGTACACAGTAAACTATTGCAATGGATCAATTTATCAAAATATACATTTATAGCGATAGATCGTCAATTACACAATATTTTTCATTGACTTGTAAATTCTAAATACAGCAATACATTTAAATAACAAATATATATTGCACAAAACATGTTCTCAAAGATTCGTCTTCTGCTAACTCGCCTTTTGTTAGAAACTGGAGTTAATTTCTCCACTTCTTGTTCCGCCTCCCTCATGCACACTGTTTGCATGATCCCCTGTTTCAGTTTTTCTCAGTTAGCATACACAACGGTAGTTAAACATTAGTTTATCCTTCAGTTTTATTTGTTTTTCAATTATATTAATGTAGCTTCTGATCGCAGATCTTACGAGCAGAAAAATAATCAGATTAAAAATCTTTTCTTGATTGCTGTAGCAATCTGCGTCTATTTTATTTTATGTTATTCTTTATTTTCTACTATCTATCTGACAAATTGGTATCAGAGTGCAGGTTTGTTGGAGAGCGCAGAGCCTTTGCAAGACACAACAACATCCTCACATGGAGAAGCACGGAGAGGGTTGTGCTGAGCGTTTGGGAGACACAACCTACCTCGCATCGCATATTGAGACTGCGCTTGCATCAGCTGCTACTGCCTATGCTGCCACATGAGTCCACAAATTAATGCGTAGCAATCGTTGTTTTAACACTCAGCTTAAAAACAAAATTGGATAAGGGTGGAAGTGGTAGTCTAGCATGAAGCAAATTAGAGCACAAAAGAGATAGCCTTTGTATGGATTCCCTAGTGTCAATAAGTCTCCACAACATCCTACAGAGGTTTTGATTCAGATTTTGCAGCTTCTTGGTTTACATGTAGATTCTCTCACCATCCATTCAAGGCTGGCCACAAAGGATCATTGGCCTCCCCTGCATGGACACTTCACCCAGTCGTATCAAGGTTTTACAAAGGATGCCATTGGATAAATTGCAGCTGCTATTCATTGTGGTCTTTCAACTTGAGACATAGCAACAAACAACAACATTTCTCAGCTCCAAATTCCCA
The DNA here is from genome assembly GCA_037957365.1 of Torreya grandis. Lineage (NCBI taxonomy): Eukaryota > Viridiplantae > Streptophyta > Pinopsida > Cupressales > Taxaceae > Torreya > Torreya grandis. Next base: position 171,578 of record JARHVA010009082.1, on the reverse strand, counting down.
TTTTCAATGGTAAGAATTATGATTTTTGGGCAATTAAAATGATAACATTGTTTTGCTCACAAGATGTTTGGGATTTGGTAGAAAATGTCTTTATGGAACCATAGGATGAAGTTGTCCATCAGGCATTAACTCGAGCACAAAATGAAGAGCTTAAAAAAATAAGAAAAAGGATCCAAAAGCTCTATTTCTAATCCAATAAGCAATGGATAAATCTATTTTTTCTAGAGTTGCAGCAGCAACGAGATCCATGTTGGCATGGAAAATCTTAGAGACCACCTATAAAGGCAATACAAAGGTGAAAATAGCTAAATTGCAATCTCTTAGGAGAAATTTTAAAATTTTGCAAACGAATGATTCAGATACTATAGATCAGTTTATGGGTCAAGTATTGAATATTGTGAGCCAAATAAGATCCAATGGAGAAACAATAACAGATCAGAAGATCATAGAAAAAATACTTGGGAGTTTACCCAACAAATTTGATGTAATAGTTGTAGCCACTGAGGAAACCAAGGATTTGTAACAATTATCAGTAGATGAGTTAATGGGATGTTTTTTAACACATGAATCTAGTATGAATAGGAATAAAAATACATCTTTTGAGAATGCTTTCAAGTCTCAGGTATCATTTGGCAGAGGAAGAAGAAGAGAAAGGTCAAACTTCAGAGGAAAAGGCAGAGGCAGAAATAGAACAAACAGTCCAGATCAAGGTGAAAATAATAATCAAAACTACAACAATAGAGGACGTGGCAACAATCACTTTCAGAAAAATTCACAAAGGTTTGATCAATCTAACATTCAATGTTATTAATGCAAAAAATATGGACATTATGCAAGTGAATGCAAAAAGAAACAAGGAGATGTGGACAAGCAGAATACTAATTACACAAATGAATCTAGTTCTAATTTTGGAAGCTTATTTCTCACTTGTCATGTTGCTCAAGAAAATGCTAGAGATATTTGGTTTTTAGATAGTGGATGCAGTAACCATATGATAGAGAATAAACAATTCTTTTCTAGTCTTGATGATTTCATAAAATTTGAAGTGAAATTAGGAAATGTTAACAAAGTGGATGTAATGGGTAAAGGAGTAATAAATGTTTTGGCAAAAAATGGTGAAAAAAGATTTATTTTTGATGTTTATTTTGTACCTGGACTAAAGCATAATCTTATGAGTATTGGATAGTTAGTATAGAAAGGTTACAGAGTATCTTTTATGGATAATGTTTGCACAATACTAGACAAATTTCTAAATGACAGGTTGATAGGAAAAGTGGAGATGACCAAGAATCAGATGTTTCCTCTTCAAATTCAGTGCATCCAAGGATAAGAGGAAGCCCACTTCAAAACCATGCATCTAGACCAATCATGGCTATGGCATTTAAGGTATATACATTTACATTTTGGAGGTTTGAATTTGTTACAAAAGAAAACTATGGTGAAGGGATTACCACCAATAGAACAGCCAGGAAGTTCGTGTGAAAGTTGCATTCTAGCAAAACAACATAGAGAGAGCTTTCTAGTAGGAGCCTCATAAAGAGCAAGGGTAATATTGGAGCTAGTCCATAGTGCTTTATATTGACCAATGCAAATTCCATCATTTGGAGGTAGTTCTTTTTTTCTAACCTTCATTGATGATTTTAGCAGAAAGACTTGGATATATTTTCTCAAAAATAAGTCTAAAGCCTTTGGGAATTTTTAAGAATTTAAGGCTCTGGTTGAAAGGCAGAGTGGTCTTTACATCAAGGTACTTAGATTAGATAGAGGAGGTGAATATATGTCTAATGAATTCCAAGATTTTTCCAGATATCATGGCATTAAAAGGCAACTAACTACAAGGTACACACCACAGCAGAATGGTGTAGCAGAAAGGAAGAATAGAATAATCATGGAGATGGCTAGAAGTACGTTGAAGGCCAAACATTTGTCAACTTAATATTGGGCAGAAGCAGTCGTATGTGTAGTATATATTCTGAATAGAATTCCAACAAAGAGAGTCAGGAGTGGTAAGAAGCATACTGTGCATCATTTCAAAAAAATTGGCTATATTGTATATTCTCTTATACCATCTAAATTGAGAAAAAAACTTGATGAGAGAGGAGAGAAATGCATTTTTATTGGCTATAGTGAAGAATCCAAGGCTTATAAGTTGTATAACCCCATTTCAAAGAAAGTGATTATTAACAGAGATGTGGAATTTAAGGAAGAAGAAGCATGGGATGGTAGCATTGATAAAACAATCACAATTGGAGCACCAATTCACCAAAATGAAAAATAATCTAAAGAACAAAATTTGTAAGGTGATCAATTCTCTCCACAAGCAAGAACAAGGACTCCAATAAGAACACCTAGGAGCTTAGCACAAGGTGAATCATCTAGTCATGTATGTCATCCTACATCCAATTCACAAGTAAGGGATAAATCAGATCCAACTCTTGCCACTTTAAGATCAAAACTTAAAGGTAAGAAAATGAGAAACTTGAATGAGATTTATAAACAAGAAGAGAAGTTAGATGTATTTTCAAATTTTGCCCTTTTCTCTCATGATCCTATGTATTATGAAGAAGATGTTAATGAGAAATATTGGATAAAAGCAATGGATGAAGAGATGAATGCCATGGGATATAATTAATCTACCTTAAGGTAAGGATTGCATAGGAGTCAAATGGGTTTATAAGACCAAATTTGATGCAGAAGGAAAGGTTGAAAACACAAGGCAAGGTTAGTAGCAAAAGGTTTTGCACAAGAACATGGAATTGATTGTAATGAATCATTTGCTCCAGTTGCTAGACTTTATACTATTAGAATGGTTTTAACAATAGCTGCACAAAATATTTGGAAAGTATATCAAATGAATGTCAAATCAACTTTCTTGAATAATCTCCTAGATGAAGAAGTGTATGTGAAACAACCACTAGGTTATGAAGTGCATGGACACGAAGAAAAAGTCTACATATTTAAGAAGGCCCTCTATGGTCTCAAGCAAGCACAAAGAGCATGGTATAGCAGGATTGATTCATACATGATGAACAATGGATTCAGTAGAAGCAATAGTGAGCCTACATTGCACACAACAATCAACAAAAAAGGTCAGCTTTTGATTGTATTTGTATGTTGATGATTTTATCTTCACTAGAAATTTGTCTGTAGACACATTTAAATCAGCAATGAAGAAAGAATTTGAAATGACAGATTTCATATTAACGAAGTATTTTTTGGGCATTGAAGTTGTACAATCTGAGATGGAATTTTTTATTTGTCAAACTAAATATGCAAAGGATGTGTTAAGGAGGTTTAAGATGTTGAATTGTAAATCAACACCTACACCAGTTGCTATAGGGACCAAAATTAGAAAAGAAGACAAAGGGTCTAATGTTGATTCTACAACATTCAAAAGACTAATTGGTAGTTTGATGTATCTTACAGCTACAAGACTAGATATCATGTATGGGGTCAGTTTAATTTCTAGATTCATGTAGTCACCAAAAGACTCACATTGGCAAGTTGGAAAGAGGATATTGAGAAATATAGAATTTTATATTCCACAACTAATGATTTTGGTTTAATTGGTTATACTAATTGTAATTTTATAGGTAGCATTGATGACAAGAAGAGTACTTCTGGACATGTCTTTCTTTTTCGAACAGGTGTGGTCACATGGGCATCCAAAAAGCAACCTATAGTGACACTTTCATCAGCTGAAGCGGAGTATGTAGCAGCCACATCAGCATCATATCAAGCAACTTGGATGAGAAGAGTATTGACAGATCTATTACAAGCACAAAAGGAGTCAAAACCAATATTTTGTGACCACAAATCAGCGATTACACTATCAAAAAATCATGTTTTTCACAAGAGGAGCAAGCACATTGATACAAGATTCTATTTTATCAGAGAGTTAGTGAACAATAGATAAATCCATTTGGAGTTCTGCAGATCTGAAAACCAATTCGCAGATATATTCACAAAGGCATTAGCAAAGGAGGCTTTTGATTATCTAAGACAAAATTTACGCATTGTAAATGTTGAAGTAATTAGTGGTAGAAATTAAGGGGGGGTGTTTGAAACTAGAGTTAATTTCTTCACTTCTTTTTCCGCCTCGGTCATGCATGATGTTTGCATGATCCCCTATTTCAGTCTTTCTCAGTTAGCATGCACAAGTGTAGTTAAACATTAGTTTATCGTTCAGTTTTATTTTTTTTTCAATTCTATTTATGTAGCTTCTGATCGCAGATCTTACAAGCAGAAAAATAATCAGATTAAAAATCTTTTCTTGTTTGCCGTAGCAATCTGCGTCTGTTTTATTTTCTGTTATTCTTTATTTTCTGCTATCTATCTGACACCTTTGTGGTAGCATTATTCTTGTGAACAGGCGTTCTAGCATGGAATAATGGATTTAAAAATCACTTTCAGAATTCCTGTTCAAGGATCTTAAATCATGAAAATCATATATCAACAACAATCATCATCGACCTTTTAAGGCCTCCATGAACAATGTCTGTTGTAATCATCCTAGGTATAACCTCCTTGCTGTCATTGGACTGAGGGGATGAACAGGCCTGAACAAAACACAAAACCCCCATGACGATTGCGATTTGTAACCTACAAACAAGTTTCATCAAATACTAGCATATGAAAAATTGGAGAAGAAATGAATTTCAAAATACTCAGCCTATTAGATCCCATTCTTCGAAATCACAAGGATAATGCAGTGTCTTGCTAACTTGGACAGTCAACCGAGGTCTACGATTCTTGAAAACCATCATGACTGTGAATTTTAAACGGTGAGGCCAATCCCACATGTGATATACCACCAGGTTGCCATTGACAGATAGAAAGTTAAACATCTTGTATGGGGGAAGCCAAGATCTTCCTTCTGGTTTGTATGCCGCCAGCTTTACTCCACCGGTGGGATGTTCGTAGTATGTAACCAACATTCCTGCCACCTCAACTCCTGAAGCCCACTTCAACCAGTTTTCAGAGATCTCATCTGGTATTCTTTCCCAAATAGAAGACACCCCATTAAATGCAATTACACCAAAACCAGCAGGATCAAACATGTACACATTCTTGCTAGGATTTCCATCACTCCCACTGCCACCTAGAACATGAAGCTGCTTGTTGAGCACCACAGTGACAAAAATTTAAAGGACTTGTGTGAGAGGAGGGAATCGCAAAGATTTGGCAGTGAGCACATTGAAAGCAAAAAAGACTTAATGGGTATCATGGTCGATATTACTTAAATAAAACCAAGACGAGGAAACTCGTGGATGTGTGTTGTAAGTAGCATGTGTTTCGATGCTGGTAGTGGCGGGAGGAGAATCGCCTATTAATACAGTTGGCCGATGAGACTTTCCACGGTCTTGAAATGAAACCAGACGAACTGGAGAAGTAGAAAAATTAAATAAATCCGCATCGTGAGCAGCAGTAGGTAAATTAAGATTTATATCAGCAGAATTTATACTATGAAGAAAAGTGGCATCTTGAATTAAAGAATCATCTGGGTTCTCCTGGCAAGAAGATACAGGGTCAGGCGGAGGAGAAATTAAGCTTGGTGTTATTTGGGCCATCTCTGTGTACCTTCCTTTCCTTGCGAGTACTCAGGCAGCCCTCTTCTTCTACTCAACAAAGCTTGTAAACTCCGAAAACTGAAAAGTATACATAGATATATATGTTGCAAATCATAACATGTTCTTCAATCTTTCTATGTTGGATTCTATCATTAAAAATTAATGGCAGAAAGATGATGAGGCAGTTTCGATAGAAGCTTGTTTTCTGGAAAAGCTTTCCTCGTATAATGTGAGGGTTAAGGGGCTCTCGAGAATGATCTTGTATAGAAACAACGATCTTTTTATTTTTCCATAAGAATGTCCTGGGAAAAATCATTTTTATTTACTCTATAAGAGTATTACCCTTATAAATCGCACGTGTTAAAGTGAAACATTCACTTAGAAAATTAGACGATTTGCTCTCCCTGTCATTATTTCTTTTGGATGACGGTTATGTGCTCAACGTCGAATGCATTACACATATTTATTATAATCGCTTAAAGTTTTTTTTTTTTTTGACGGTCAAAGACGCTATAAAAAAGTAGTTGCTTTTAACCTTTGAAATAAACATAGATACGCTCATACGGCGATCAAAATCAATCGCGCTTAAATGCATGGCACGACTATAATATATTTCGCTTGGGCGATGATTGCGTGAGAAACCTTAACATCTTATCTATGGTGGCTGAGATTAACCAGAATGCATTAACCACCGGTGTGCTGGTGTCTACTCCCGGTCTTTGTCCGGATGGTCTTCGTCGGTTGTCAAACTTAACCCTGGAAACACACCTCCACATGTAACGCAGCACACAGCAACTCCAACAAAACGGAAATGGAAACGGAGTCCGTCAGGTTGGAAAGTTTCAAAATTTGAATTTCCCGCTAGAATAAATCCCACTTAAAGTTTGAGTTTCGTATTAGACGTAGGCACAGAGACATCCCTATTGTTGACAGAGAAGACATCGGAATTGGTTATAGAAAAAATGACCCTCTAGGTTCAATATCCCTTCTTTTTGTGTTTATTTATAA
>JARHVA010009082.1:155000-157500 GCA_037957365.1 Torreya grandis | reverse complement strand
TACAACAATAATACGAAGAGATGTCTATGCATGTTGATGAAATAATGAAAACTTATCTTTCCATTAAGTTTCCTATCACTTATATGATTACAGATGAGATTCTACTTCACACAAATGATCCTCCCCTATTTATTATGATCCCAATTAGTGATATCCAAGTTAAGCATGCTTTGATTGATGAGAGTTTAGGTACTTGCATCACCTCCATCATTTTCATTAAAATTATTGGATTTTATAAGTGTAATATCAAGTCCACATATAGTACATGTCAAGGTTAGGATAGAATGTAAATGCCTCCTTTAGCTTATGTGGGCTTCTTATTACCATCCCTCATGTTATTGTCGATGTAAAAGTTATGATATTTAACATTTTAATTTCTTATAACATCTTTCTTGGCAGACCTTGGACTCATCATATTATGAGGTTTTCCACCTCATTTACTTTTCAATACATAAAATTCCCCCATAATGGTGGTATTTATCAAATTTGAGGAGACACAAACACTTGAGTTTAAAATAATTACAAGAAAGTGGTGTATTTATAATTCCTACAATTTAACCCTTGCTTAGTATCCCATTTAGGGAATCTCAATGTTTCAATTATCTTGTCAATTCTTCCTGAGGTTAAAATGGTCACCATAAATGCATCAAGAACATACCACCTAACCTCTTAGATTATGATGCTGATAAGATGGATGAGATTAGACTCAATATCAAAACCTTTGATCTCTCCCGTCATCTCATTGTCCAACTTTTTCTATCCTTGAAGCCTCACTCCTGATACCCTTCTATAAATGAGATACCTCTCATCCTGAGCAAGATTAGAAATTCTATTCATCATATGAATTCTAACAAAAACATCATGCTTGCTTTTACCATCAACCTATATACACTTGATTATGATAATGGTTATGATTTAGAAGATCCATTTATAGGAAGACTTGTCTAGCTAGAGGTGTCAAGATTCTTTGATATGGTACTTATTTATTTCAATCTTTCCATTTGTCTTATCATATTCTTTCTTTCATAGTGCCTAATTAAAATATTATTCTTATTTTTCATAAGTTAAAGATGGAGTGATTGCATGGTACACCTCTAATTTTAGAAGATCCTATTGAAAGCATGCTCATGGATCATGCCATGATTAGTCTTTACCATTTTTATAGTTACCAGGATATTTCTAGATTATTTTCCTTAGATATGCTAACTACTACTCATCAGACTTTTTCACATCCTGATCTAACTTCATTTGAGTCTCATCCTATGTTTTATCCTACATTACATTGAAATGAACCTAGCTCAATATATGTACCATCCCCACCTTCCCTTTGTGATGGCCTTATTACTTTTCCACAATCTGATTCCATGCCCAACCATTGGACTAATCAACTTTAATATGATATTCTTAAAGATATTTATCATTAGACTAGAGATTTCCAATTATATCATCCTTTCCTAACATCCCCTTCTACCTCTTCCATTGGTAGACCCCCAAAGTCTACTAACAAGCGTATATATTTCTTCCATGAAATAAATAACCATTCTTCTACCTATTTTTGGAAGCTAAAAAAGTATATTGACACATTGTGTCCCTCCCTTACTAATCCCAAAGATAAGGCTATACCACCTCCAAATTTATTAGCATATTTTATCTCAAAATATACAGAATTATATTGTCTTCAGCACTAGTGAAGTACCCATCATACTAATCATGGCCACATTCTCTAGTAATAATTTCATGATTACCGTATGATGATTATTGAACTTTTTATTCCTCCTTCCATAGGTCTCAAATGTAGGAAGGCTCCTCCTTATTCACCTATAATTCCTTCCCCACTTGTGGCCCCTTTTCCATCGATGGTGCCACCTTCTTGTGCTACATATACCATTCGCATTCTAGCATCTATTCCCCTCCTTTAGTATTCTATACATGATAGTCCTAATGAGTAGGATCCTTTAGCTCAACCTATATTTTGTATTGAGGAGGTTTAGAGAGAAGACTTTCCATATCATTCCATGAGGATAGATGAGACTCTATAAGAAATTAGGATCAAGTTTCATAGAGATAGTTTAGATGCCATGGATAAAATTGGTTGACAAATTTATTAGTATTTAGGAATGTGACATGGTGTTCCTTAACTGTGTTCTTCATTATGATTTTAGATTGGACTTGTGATCCACTTTTATAAATCTTATATCATTTGACTATGTGTCGAATCTAGTTTCACCTATCTATTTCACATGGATCATTATATTATGCATTATATGTTGTACATGGTTTCATTTTCTTTCATCATTTATAATGGATTATTTTATTTATTTTCATGATTGGACACTTATATTTATGATTTAATTTATTTCATGAATGTATTTATATTTTATAATGATTATTTGATACATTCTCTCAGCAATGTAGATAATTATTATGTTGACTTATTTATACCAACCTTGTTTCCCTTAGTAATCTTTATTTACCATGTGATTAGTTATAAAAGAAGATA
>JARHVA010009082.1:147500-150000 GCA_037957365.1 Torreya grandis | reverse complement strand
CATTTAATTTTCAGCAAACAATCAATTATTCCCATAAAACCAAGAAAGACCAAAAACAATAAAAATTTAGCAAAAGCAGTGTTATAAAGCCTTGCTAACGCATGTAAGACACATATATTACAAAAATAGTCACCAAAATGTGAAAAAAATCAAGGTCCATTTAAGAATTTCCTATTAATGCAAGTATCCCATACGATTCCTCGCTTAAACATTTCAAGAAACACAGATAGCATGTCATTTCCTAAACAAGCTCATAAGTCTTTCCCTTGGATTTAGCCTAGCCTCCTTTGGATGACCCTTATTGAGACACATGGTATTGTCTAACATGGTTTTTTACATAATTTTAGATCCCCTGGTCCAAAATTATTACACAGTCTCACAACAACATCAAGCTAAGACTTGAATTCTTCCAATCCACTCTGATCCCCCATCTCATAACATATTCCTTATTTTCATTAGACATAGAAGAGTGAATTCCCAATATAACCATCATCATCCTTCCCCATATCAAAGGATTTTAGTAAAAAATCATCCATACCTATATTCCCATTCATACGTCCCCCTTCTCTTGAGGTTTAACCTCATCTTATATCATTCACATTTAGTTGATGACATTGGCCGAGCATAGTCAACCCAATATAGTAGACCTTTTTCCATGTGTCATACAACCCAATGTCACTCATTTACCTAGTCTTACATTTGGAAGACGTTTTTATATAGAAGACCTTTTTCTATGTGTCATTCAACTCAATGTCACTCATTTACTAATAAATTTACCTTCTATAGTTTTTATATAGAAGTTTGAAGATGTCCCCAACCCTTACATGTGGAAGACGTTTCCCTTTTGTTGTAGAAAGTTAGGTTTGAGTATAAAAGTTCTTAACCTTATCCTATGGAAGTAGTTATTTTCTTCTATGAAAGTTATTGTCTATGTTTTTTACTTTCCTTTATAGATTTGTACATTTATTTGAAATATTGTGAAAGTCATTTTATTTTGGTTATGAAAGAGGTTGTATTTTTTTCTTACTTTCCTTTTTAAATCAATATTTTTTCTATGGATGGCTATGAATTTCCTCATCCCTTGGATACAAAAAATGTTTTTTTTTTTTTCCTTTTCTTACTTCACATTGTTCTAAGCCTTAGTTCTTTATTGATGGGTCTTTTCTTGTTTCCTAATTGCCTTTATACATTGGAACATTTTTGTAAATACTATTCTAAATTTTATGTTATTAATGAAATGGGTGAGAGACCCCCAACCCTCTTTTAGCAGTTAAAAAAATTATTCTATATCAATTAGGCATATAATATGGCTATTATTTATGTTTTATCTTTTGCTTGTATGTATTCAAGATTACATGTTGAATTTCTTCTCTTACATTCTCTAAAATAATGGAAATAAAGTTTATTTGAAATATTTTATTGCTTGAGAATAACATTGCTCGAAATTGGAAGACTAAAATAATAGCTTCTGAATATGTTATTCCTTATGACAAGATCTTGACATCAAAATAAGGATGTACAACTAGTGATGGAGAAAGATATTCCATCCTTATGTTAGTTTGTGGGAGGCTTGGAGTTAATATTATTAATATATTTAAATAAGAATATTCTTAGGGTTATGGTAATAATTATTTTGTGTGTAGTTAATCTCATTCATTCTTCAATTATAAATACGAGGAAAATATGACCTTGAAAATTCCCTTCTTGGGGGCTTGTAATAGATAAAATTTTGAATTTAGTTATATTAAATTTAGTTTTTAATTTAGCAATAAGTATCTACCATCAAATATATTCCCTTTACATTTTTAATTATTATGCAAAGTATTATTTAGCACTAAATTATTTTAAGACTTACAATAAATATAATAATAATTGATATTATTAATTTAATTTTAAATACTATAAGTATGATGATATATGGCATTAAGATAAAATAAGAAGCTATGATAATTAAACACGTATTTAGTAACCATTCCACTAAATCACATACAACTAGAAAAAACGTGAAAGCCGCTAGTGATGGAACTATAAAAAAATCCCTTATTGTCATGTCTAATTTTACACAAAAACGAATGATACATGAAAATAAAATTATAAATTATGTTAATTCACTTTAATGCATTTCTTACACTATTCGATTACTATATTTTCTTTTAATAATATGGAGTCAATTGGGAATAATAATGAGATGATTACCATCCATCATAATTTTTTCAATAATATTATCATTGGCCCTCTCAATGAGACTAATATTTCTAGGGAATTTATAACTAATATAACATATAAAGAGAGTGAATCTAACACAATGTAGGCAATACAACTTTTTCTTTGTTGGACGCCCATTCTTGATGCAGAAAGTTTCAAAAATAATTTTACTCTATCACTTTCAAGTAGTAATAAACATATTAAAGTTCCTACCACAATATAGACAAAGGTATGTGTTTTATATCTGATATAGATTGTCTTGCAACCAATGTGTTTGAGGCATGTACCAACATTT
>JARHVA010009082.1:77500-142500 GCA_037957365.1 Torreya grandis | reverse complement strand
TAGCTCACAAAAATTGATGAATCATAGGTTTGCTTAAAAATATTTTTTTATATTAGAAGTGAGTTACAATCCAATAGTCAATCATAAAAGCTATGTATTTATTTTCTTGTTTTAGTAACTATATTTAGCATGTGCCATTTGTCAAATCATTTCAATCTAATTCAAGATTTTAAATTCAAATTCATGCTTAAATGCTAATCTAGTAGCTTAAATTAACATATGACTTGTAACATTAATTAAATTTATTAATTGATCATTATCCAAATTAGATTAAAACATTTTGGTGAACCTGTAAATGTTTTGGACCGTGTTAACCCATAGGCCTCCCTTAAGAATTTCATCGTTATAGGTTTTCAAATTTCATCTTTAGGGTTTTACTTTAGATGTGATTTATGATTATTCCTTAATAATACATATTAACCATAACTCTAAAGAACAAACATTTTATTTATTTGTTAATGAAAATCATGAAGTCAATATTTTCATATTATTCCTCTTTGATATGTTACATTATGATCCATCACATAATCAAATGGATCAAATATAATAACTTTAATAATGGTAAAATTAACAATGAAAAATTAGATGCCTTCATCAAATCATATTATTTCAACATCCAATCCATGTTTCCTCTTGTTATCACTAGTCACCTTAGGGTATGCATGACTTATTTTGTTCCTCTTCCCCCTAGACCTCAATCTTGTATTAGATAACACCTAGCTCTCACTATTTATCCATGACTTATTTTGGATTCTATAGCCCATGCCAACACTAGATGAGATAGAAAACCCTATCCTAAATAATAAAATCAATATGGTCAACACATTTATCCCTACTATTCTTGATCTTCCACAAATCAAGCTAATAAAACTCAATGTGTGACATCATAGACAAGATAAAAAAAACCTAAGAAAAAATTATATGTTGTATTTACAAAGAGTGTAGTGTTTCTAGTTAGTAAAATAAAGATGTCAGATTACATGATTGCTTCAACTCCTACCTATTCTAGATAAACTATGGGTTGATATCACTATGCATTTTTTAGGTTTACATAGAACATAAAAAGGAAATGAATTTTTTTTTTTTTTTTTGACAATTGACATATTTTCAAAGGTGGTAAATTTTGTAGCATGGATAAATATTAGCAATGCAATAGACATTGGTAGCATTTTTTTAAAAGAATTTTTTAGATTACCTAGTTTTGTCTTACATTTTAGTATTAGACAAAGATGCATAATATTTTTTGGATATTTGTAAATAGAATAATGAAATAAGAGGGATACTAAACTACATGTCAATTCAAATTACCATTCTCAAAAAAATAGACTAAAGGTATGTTAGAGACATTGGATAATGTTATGTTTTTAGTTGATTTTGTTTATAATAATTGAGAAAATATAAGTACATGAAAGACACAATTTTGGATCATATATAGATCAAGGACAAGAGGATTTAAATGTTTAGTAGACATGATATATGATTAAAAAAAAAGTGTTAAAGAAGAGGGTTTTGTAGAACATATGTGGGAAGTGCTTAAACATGTGGGAGAATAGTCTATAATGAATACATTGAAATATAAAATTCATGTAGATTATAAGAGACTAGAATTTAAATTTCATGTGGGATAATTAGTCTTAGAATATATGAAAAAATTAATATTTTGAAAAGTAAGTATGATAAGTGTATACAATATTTCTAAATTATATACCACCTCAATCTTATACATTTGGTAAATAAATATAATGGATGTAGCTTTCCCACTTAAAAAAAGGCTTGCATACATTGTCTCTATACCTCATTGGTTATCTATTAGTTTTGGTAATTTCATTCTAATCACCTAGGCCTTATATATCTCCTAGAATGTTATAAACATGTTTATCTTCCATCTCTGCAAGTTTTGGGCCTACACCTATTTTCTAGATGCTAGGAGACTTTTATCCTAGTGAGATGCCTATGTCGATGTAAGTGTCCCATATCAATGCATGTTTAAAATTACCTAAATTCATCCAGTTTATAAATCAAACTTATTCTATTTCTTTCCTAAGTGCATTAATTGGAGATATTCTAAAAGGGATTGGTATAAATAAAAGATCAACCCTTTTTCATTCCTCACCTAGCAAAGTCATAGTAGAGACCAGGGAATCTTACCAAAATAATTCTATCAAGAATTCAAGTGATCAAAGCTTCCCATTTTTCTTTTATTTACATATCAGTCATAGGGACACCATGTCTATAGGTTTGAATTACTAAAAATGTATCTCAAGGTTTGTATTTACCAATTTAGAAGCTATGTCAATGTACTTTACAATTGGGTTTATGTTATATTTACCCATTTTTTCCATAGTAAATACCATGAATAAGAATTGGGGTTATATTATTTGACAAGGAGTGATAATCCATGACCTAGATCTGAGTGTACTAAATCAAAGGTTACACATAATATAAAAGCATCTAGGTGGTTATATTCAGTTTTAGTAGGTATTACATAATGGAAACCTACATTACAGTAAATGAGTAGTGTCAATACAATCATCTTAGGTCAATGAAAAGTGTCCATGAATACAAATTTCAAATTTTTAGAATAAGGTGATTATTCAAAAATACATATCTAGTTCACTTTCTCCTTATTTACAAATCTAGATATATATTAGCATCAAAACCAACTACGTATCTTGTTTCATTTATTATTTAAATAAATAGCATAGTAATACTTTCTATCTTTAACATCTTAGTATAATAAATTCAATATGTATTCTATAATTTTTTGATCAATAATTATCCTACTTTAGAGATAGTTTATCATCCTTATGCCCTAGGCTATTTAAGCCCATTTTACCATAGATTCCCTTCATATTTATAATTTTGGGTTAAAAATTTATTGAGCCTAACCTATTGTGATTGTAAAAAAATTATGATCTAGATTTTCTAACCTCCTAGATTTTTATATTTTTGTGATGAGTCTTCATATCTTAAATTTTACCCTAGGTTTTTACCTTCCTCTAGTTATAAGGGCTTCATGTGCATACACTAGAAAATTGATTCTTCCTTGATTGACATGGTTTGGTGTCAAAATTGATCCATTTAAAAATTTATTAGATGTATTTTCTACTCAAAATGGTTTACTAAAAAACATGTTTTTATTTGCCAAAATATTGTACATATTTTTCAAATTTAATATTTCAATACTTTTAGTAAATTTAAACCCATAAACCATACATTATACTTTTATTTTCCTATTTTATGGCCTCATATCATTTCTTATTTTAATTTAAAAATTATATTTTAAATTCCAAAATTTCTTATCCAATCCCTTTCTATTGTTTTCTCTTCATTTGGCACATTTTGGTCAACCTCACCTTTGGTCTACAAACTCGAGTTCACCTAGGGTTTCTTGATTTATTATTTTCTAATTTTTTATTTGAAATTGTTTAAAATTTAAAAATAAAAGTTCCAAAATCATGTTCTCTATGGATACATCTCTTATTTATTTCATTATATAGTACATAATGGTAGTTGTCACTTATTATATTTCATTCATGATTCAATCAATTAATGATTCATTTAAAATAACTAAATTTGAGAATGATCCTAATAAAGATAAAATTAAAAATTATCTTTAAAAATATTGTTTGAATAATATTGATCCTCTTCATCTAACCCTAAAGAGGGTGATATCTACCATCCCTCTAACGAGGTCCATGGTATCACTCCCTTAATGGGTAATGTAGATTGTGCATCTATGCATGTTCAATTTGAGGTACCCTGGGTTTTTGATTTTTAATCCTCAAATATGAAATAATTATTATGAAAAATTCATTAGAATAGTTTTAAAATAAGTTTAGGTGAAAAATTAAATTATTATAAAATCATATTCCATCTGCCCAAAATCCAAAACATGTTAGTGTTAATCATGTGCTTACATATTCATCTACCAATGGTGTGATGGAAAAGGTTTGCTAGCCAAATGAAAATTTTAAATATAATACATCTATAAAAAGTGATTTAAAATGTTACCAAAAGTACAGTATGTGTCCACATGAAATCTTAATAAAAATGATTCAAGATAAAGTAATCAAAATACATCCTTCAATTCCTATTAGAATATCCAAATACTATTTTGCATATCATAGAATTCATGGGCATGATACATAGTCACAAATATAGTGGTGATCATATCATTGAGATGTCAACTAATAAAAACACTCATATTATGAGTACCTCTCCTAAAGCACGAGTGCACAAATAATAAATATCCATAAAAAGAGACAATTCAAAGCAAGAGAAAGGTGAAAAGAACAAATAAATAGAGAAAATAGCATAACCAAAGGTGTAATATTTATTTATGATTTATGATTTATGATTATTAAATGAAATAATTCCACCAAAACCACCTAAATTTAAACCATTTTTGCTCCCTTTGTTAGTCAATATCAAACAACAAGAGGACACAACTCCAAATGATTATGACAACAGTGAAACTATTTATAATACAGAAAATAAATATATATATAACATCAAGGCCAACCATGTAGCTTATTATTTTCATAAGGTATTAAAATTTGAGGTGCACACAAACATAAATAATCACATATGAAAAAGGTGAAAACAATAGTATGTCATGGTTCTTTTCTCATACATGGATGTTAAAAATTAAATATCATAAGTTTAAGGACAACCTAATAAGTTTAATATTTTGTTGATACTAGAATATAATTTTTTATTATCCTAATGACATTGATTATAAAATATATGAATATGACACACATGATGTGAGGCCTTCACACAGGTATCCACTTGATGATATCCTTGCATTATAATAGCACTTTTACCCATACATGATCATGATATATGCATGTAATATAATTATAAGGTCAATTTACATTATCATGTGTGATCCCATATATGTACTTACACATGCCTTTATCCATGCTTATATATTTCATAGTGTACTTCATTTATTATGTAATTAATGTTTATTTATAACACACATATCTAGGGACTAGTATAGTAGGTTTATGTTGGTTACTTGTGATTTCATATATGCATTTCCTTTATTTTCTTACCTTAATATTATCTTGATTATTTTAAAATTTGAATATGCCCCATTGTTTGTGACCCCCATGCCCTTTTTTGAAAATTTAATATGTCATTTATTGCTTTGTGAACATTTGACTAAGTTATCTCCCATCCATTTTGTGACATTTTAACATGTCACATATTTGAGATTTACTATGACCATTGTCTCTTTATTTTATTTTTAACTATTCATGTGTGTGTTTTTTATTGATTATTTAACTTGTATTGTTACTATGTATAAATTTTAAAGATCTACATCAAGAATCTTAGGACTTGGCGTGATCACATTCTTCATGATTCAATGATTTATCTACCTCGACATGTCTCCCATATATACTACATGGTACATTCATTATTTGCATGGTTATGGTATCCGTTTGAGGCAAGTTAACTAGCATATGCTACTTCCACTCATCTTAAAAGTGGGGAAAATAATTGGTGCCATGTCATAGAGTCACGACTTCCACATTAATTCACAAATTCATATCATAGTGTGGGTATGGTTTATAAACATGTTCTCCACATTTATCATAGTTTTAGATTTAGTGGGGTATTGTTTTGTAAATATGCTTTCCACACTTATTTACTATGTAGCATACCCAAATTGTAGTGGGGGACATATCTAATGTGTAACATGTCCCCCATTATAATGGACTATATTAAGTCAATCTTCTATAATAGTTGTGTTTGAAATATATTTTGTAATAAAAAATTATAATTATTTTGGTAACATAGTACTGGAAAGCAAGGGTTTAAGAATAACATATAAGACCTAGGTGTAGACATATCATGGTGTGAATGAAAATGACATGGAAGAGTGAAATATTTAAGAACAACAAGGATGATAGAGGAATGGAAGGGAGATTCATGAAGGATAAGGAAACATAGAATGAGGATAAAAATACATAGTACTCGTAAAAGTGCAAGACTAAGACAAGGGAATAAGAAGTAGAGGTGGACATTAATAATATCATGAATCTAGCACTGGATTATGAGAGAATTCAAACATGAACATGAAGATCCAACACAAAGAGGGTATATATGGTTAGTAATACGTGAGTTAATAGGAATTCATTGTAATGTCTAATGGTCGTTAGTTAGTCATGACTTTCTATTAGATGTTGGTCATTAGTTAGTCATACCTACCCCTTAGAATTTTTTGAAATTATTGTTAGATGTTGGAATGGTCGTAGATATTATTACTAGAGTTCAGAATGTTAAATGAGTGAAATAATTATCAATATTCAAATATAAGAAAATTGTGTAATGAAAATGTAACTTCATATTCTTATTAAATGAAAGAATTATAACAAGTTCTTATTTGAAAATCATGATGTATTGATATATATGGTGTTAGAAATTCTTTTATAATAATAGTCATATGCATTGTATGGATTGGTCAAATGGATAACTCTAGAATAATAATAGTGACAATGTATTAATATAATAACTAAAGTGCCTAAGTAAGATAAATCTTAACTAAACACAATCATGTAATAAAATTGATCATGACTAGTCCCTATTACATACCCTGGGTGAATGTGTAAGATTACCATTCATGTTATATACTGGTACACAAACTAGTTAGTATCTTCCTTATAATGGGAATGCAACTAATATTTAGTTATTTGTAGATAAGGAAAAAGACCCAACATTTTGGGTCTATTACTAGGACCCATTATAGTTATTAGAATGCTGGTAGACAATGATCGAACTAACATATTTTTAAAATTTTAAGCACTAAGTTTTTATCATATAAGGGAAATTTATGTTATAGTATATTTAGTTAGGAGTTTAGGTATACACATGGGTAGAGTATTACCTATATGAAACATTATTTTTAAAATTACCCATTCACTTACATTATTAGCTATCAACATATGCATAAGACTGCTTAATAAGTTATAGATGGAAGTCTTCTAAGTCAGTAGAATTTTAAAAAAACTTAGTTAAGTTAGAAACTAAATGGATGTGAGTGGTAGGCATCTAATGGAAGGGAATTCTTGTCTAAAATATATAATTTAATATGTGGGCTCTATGTATTCTTGTCTAAAATAAGCATAGTTTAATATTTTGAGTGAATCAATCAAGAGGTACATGAAGTAATTTTATTTATATATTAAGAAGCTTAAGGTTGATTTTGGGCTTGAAAACTTCCCAATGGATGGTTAAATTATATCATGCATGAGAATCATGACTGGGGGAAATTGAATTATATGAATCAATATAGGATTGGTAGTTTAGGATGGATGTCAGAAAATGAGAACTGTAGAAGTGTAACTATGATAAATCTAAACATAATACTATGAGAGGTAGTTATCTTAAAGGTAGATGGAAGAATATTGGAAGTGTCATGATAATATATAGGAGGGGAAAAAAATGGTGAGTACTACATGAAGATGGTTTTTTCCCCATCATTAGCACATGTAAGCATGAAAAAAGTATTAAAAACACTAATAGCATAACCCACTTCAAATAGACATATTTACCCCACCATAGTGCATGCTCATGCATTTGAGTGTGATACAATTATTATTTTAAATTTTTATACCAATAACATGGATTCTAAAATTGAATGTGGAAAATAAACCATAGAAGAGTTTCTACAAGTGAAAGATCAACTTAAATATCTATCAATTGTGTCTACTTTTCTATTGCAAGAATTCTTATGGCTCACCTCAGAATGATAGGTGGACATAATATAAGTATTAGACAAGCTAAAGACCTAACCACATCCAATGAACCTTTCACATCACCCAATATTTATAGTGTTCTTTTTTTATAAGAGGCATATTAGGAAGTACTATTAGTGGTTCTGTTAGAGGAAGACTTGGTGGTACTAAGTGTAGTAGCAGACCTCCCCCATGTATCCTAGGAAGAATTATAGGAGAAACAAAACAACATTAAATAAAACCACCAAATGCATGTATATTATATTAAAAGATGATGATTCATCTTCCTACATATCAAAGTGTCAAAATTTTATCATAACATGTTCGCAAGTGTGAACACATTTGGTGAGTATGGTGTATCACTTCTTTAGAATGAATGTCCAAGTATGAAATCTTAAGCAATAACTCAAGTAGAATGGTATAAATGTGTACTATAAATAATCATTAATTAATTATAGTCTCTATTGGGAATTAAGTGAAAGTGGATATATAAAGCATTAAATTTATCTCAATCCCTTTAAAATAAAAACAAGGTATGGATCCACCTACCATGTATAGTGACCACTAATACAAATGTAACCCAATCAAATAGAAATAGCAGCCTAGGATGGCCAACTAACCTCAATATAAGTATATGGATGCAACATAATCTCACCATCGATAATTATCTATAGTGGTAGGGTACATGGAACAACACATACAACATGATCTTTTTTCCACCTAACTACATGAGGTAGACTATCATCCACAACATGGGGTAGTATAATTAGTTAATAAATGGGGAACTTCTCATAGATCCACTTGTCGAGTAAAATAATAGAGCCCATAGTCTTCTTTCTTTTGCATAACATACCAGACATATTATGCACTAGCTATGCCAAAATAACCAACCCTAAGTCATAAACTCTACCCTACTCTAAAATAGACTAACATAAGGTAACCTCATACAATTACACCTTTCCATCTGACTTATGAAAAAACACATGCAATGTCATAATCCCTTTAATCACCTTACGTATATCAATAGTGATTTATATATACACATAAAATAAATATACATGAAATCCATCAAAATATCTATGAACCAAACACCCATATGGTTAAGTTTCACCTATCAACATTAGACTTTTGGGCATCAAAAATCATAAGAGTACCTCCAATGGGTAATGAAAGTAGAGAATGGACAGATTATAATGTTATAGCCACCTTTATCATATACATATCCACCTCCTATTAAATTTTATTGGTTAGTTGATCCAATGCTCTGAGTAACATGATGAGTACGTTAACACTTAGTGGGATCATGCATAATTCCATAATACCTCCAAATCCTAAGGAGGATAGCTACATGGTCATTAGTTGATATCCTTTCAAATAAATTTGGTAGCCATGCTTCATCCAAAAAATTCCACAATATTCCTCACCTCTACAAAATACCAAGAAACATATAATGTATTACACATCGACATAAAAATCACAAAAATACATTCTAAAATTATTCAATCTCAAATCTAACTACTTCGTCAACTTATTATTTTTATTTGCTTACCCTTTTATTACACATTATTCCAATTTAGTTGAAGTCAACCCAGTCACCTAACTTATTCATCTATTTACTATGAATTCATCCCTGTCACATAATTAAGTCAACCACCCCATATGAAGTTGGCCCTGTCATCTACTATGTCAGCCACTTTATATCAACCCTAACTAGGTTAGCCAACTCATACAAAGTTAGCCCAAATAAATTGATAATTTATCAACACCATATAAATTAATTCATACTATATAACTATGTCACCCAGTTCATACAAATTTGGCCATGTCACCTAACTAGGTTGACCCTACCTTATGTGGTAGTCCACCTATTCAATAACTATGTCAGCATTTTTCTATGCATCCAAATATAATACTATGATGCCATATTTTGAACTAAGTAGATGTGGTTTATTGTAGTCAAATTCATCTATGATTTTTCACTTACTTATCGTTAATAACATATGAATTTATTTCACATATTGCTTCCTCTCCATTGATCTTCATAATTTCTATTCTACCTAAAAAGTTCCTAGGGTAAATTTCGCTACATGGTTTTCCCTTAATGTCTAATTTTTAACAACAAAATTAATTTTAAGTGAAAATTACCAAAGAAATGAATTTAATGGATCACTTACCTTAGTTTCACTAGTTATTACTATTGGGTGTCCCTTGGATCACACATGTCATATCCTTACCATGATCAATGTTTGTGCCACTCTTGGTCTCTAAGTTCTCTATTTTCTAAGAATAAAAAAATTACAAATGAATATATTTTATCTCGGTGTTTATATTTAAAAAATAAATTATCTAATTATAAATTATTCTTCATTAGATTATAAATTTTTCTCATAATTATTATTTTACTAATTATTTTCCCAAACCAAAAGATATTTTGGAACCCTGACATCATAGAAAAGTTTTCTACATACCACATGTAATTTTAAAAAAATTAAAATTTTATCTTATTTTTTAGGTTCACCACATATTCCCTACATTTAAGGCCTCTTCATTTATCTCACATCATTTCTTTTCTAAAACACTAAGGTAATTAAAGGTATACATTTCTCATTTCTTTCCATTCATTTATCTTACTGATTTATATTGTAATTTATTTAGCTTAGTGTTTTTTCTTGTTATGTTCTTTTATTGAAGCACCATCCCATGTTAAAATTGTGTGACATGTGAAGATATTTCATTGGGGCATATGTATACAAAAAAAATAAATTATCAATTACTAATGTTTTCTCTCTTTCATACACGCATCAAGTATTAGTCTCTCTAAGTGTATTCCTTAAATGGTGAACTGTAAAATGGGTGGGTGGAACTTTGGTGCCTCATAAGATGACTTTCCCTTATACCACAAAATAAAACCAATACAAGACCCTCATATATGTTTCCTTAAGCTTTGAAACCTCACTCACACTCTTGTCTAAGAAACTCACCACGTCAAAAAACCACTACCTATGTAAAACCCATTTCTACCATTTATCAAACACATTCATTTGGGTTGAACTCATTCAGGTAGTATTGTATGTTACAAGACTAACTCATCCTGAATAGACTTATTTTGAGATGTAACAAGTCTATTTTAAACCTAACAAGGTTGACCAGGTCGATAGCATTAGCTAAAATTCTACAAGGGATTAGAGTCAATTTAAATCTATATATACCCCCTTTCAATTCATTACTAAAAGAGAGAATCATTAATTTGTACTTATTTAAATTTTGGATTTCCACAATTCTACTTGAATAGTCATTATTTAGGTTTTCATGATCAATGGAATAACTTTTATCTTGTGAAATTTTGAGATTCACTAGGAGGTCCTTAGCTAGACTATAGTACACTTTTTATATTTATATTCTTTGATAATACACAAAAACCTCTTGAAAAACAACATTATCAAAGGGAGAGGTTGAGGTTCAATGGTTTCATTTTCAAGGTATGTATTCATAACTCTTACTCATTTACTTTTCTAGATATATTTATAAAAGTAATGGTTAATGAATGTATTGTCTCTCCTTGCGTATGATCACTTATACATTGACTCAGTTAGAGTTTTAATTTACATTTTTATCATTTATGTTTATCCAAAATTTGTGTCATAATATTTATTAATCACTATATTATATTTATTTACTTTATTTCATTAAATACCTAACTAGGGTTATTGTGTGGTGTTTCTTGACTAGAGGCTTTAGAACCCTCTCTAGCCATATAATGTGATAAGATATCCCTTAGATAGGTTTAGTGGATCCATATTGGTCATGAACATAATTATTTATGTTTTTGCAAATGATATAGGTATATGATTTATATTAATGGAGTTATGTTTGATTTATAAATCAACTTCACTTTTAATTGAATACACTATGATGTCTGGGTAGAGATAATACCTTGTGCCATTTCAAATGGTTTAGTAAAATATTAGGATGAAATATTCAACTAAAATGGATACTATAAAAAACTAGTGACATGAAATAGAGTTATCTAAAATATTTGGATTCTTATAGGAGTATTAATACATATTCATGTTAAACTATTACTAGTAGAAGAACATGAATTGTAAAGTTTTGAAGGATATTTGTCTGATATTCATGCACTATACAATCATTTTGTCATTTTATAGCCTATTTTCTCTTATATTCATGAGTTATAATAAGCTAGAATATGAAGAGACTTCACTTTTAGCGCCAAGTATGATAATAAGATGAACAAAAATAGATTAAAAATGTCTATATATACTTTTATTTATAAGAAGAAGAAGAAGAAGAAGGTTCCACTTTTAGAAGAGATAAATAGGGATTATCTAGTTATGGTTACATTTATGATTTCTTGTTATGTTCCTTTCATGTGCTTTTTGTGTAATGTCTTGGTTAATTTTTATTTAAGCTATTTTGAATCCATTTTTTTAGTTTATACAATACTGGTTGTTCTTGTATTGATCAATAATGTAAAATAATTAATACATATTACATTTATGTCATCTAATTTCTTATATTTTATGACAAACTATTCTATGCAAATGAGCTATCTAATAACTATCATCATCCTTAGCATGATCTGATGCTTTATTAACCACTAATAATAATGGTGTGTTAAGTGTGGAATTTTTTTTAAAGGAAATTATGCTTAGATTATTTTTAGGGAAAAGAAAAATTGAGATATTGTTGGACCAAAGGATATGTAATTTTATAGAACAAGAATCAAGAAGGACTAGTCTTACAATTTAGGAGATCATTCTAGAACATATTTATGGAGAAATTCACAAAATCTTATGGTGTGAGTTACCTAAATTTACAACTAAATGGTTTGCATGGCTAGAATATATTGCTTTAGACCAAATGACCGATGAAACTATAATCTAGACTGAGGAAAAGATAGATAGGTTATAGAGATTAGAGACCAATTGAATAAGATAAATAGATCATTTGGTTTCTACTATAGTATATTGATATATAACTGAGTTTACAGTGTAAGGATACATAGCTTTTGATGATACAATGGAATTTCTCATCAAAGTAACTTGATGGATTTTTTTTCAAAAATTACCTATCCTAATGAATATGTTGGTTGTGAACAAGGATATGGTTCCTACTCTAGCCAATATGGATTAGTTGATTTAGGCATATGTGTGTATGTGAGACATTATATTAAATGATGGTTTTATGACTAGATAAGGCTTAGACTTGAATCCACAATGGAGACATGAGGGAAGGAGATTCATAATATTAGTTTGGCTTTTGTATGTGAGCTAAGAAAGTAAAATAGATGGATTAAATAGAAAAATAACCAAGTAATTAGGAGTAGATTTATGAATAGCATTAAAATCTTTAAATAACTAGTATGAAGAAGTGATGAATGAGAATAAATAGATGAAGAACCAAGAACAAATAAATATGAGATGAAATAAGAAGATGAATGTCGATAGAATTAAATAAGTGATGAAGAGAAATAATAAGAAGAGATGTTTGAAGATGAAGATGAGAATAGTGTATAGGTAGACTAGTTAGTTGATATACATATTATGCAACTATAAGAGTAGGTAGTACAAAAAGAAAGACATGAAGTATTAAGCAAAGAATAAATATAAAATTATAGAGTAATCATAGGTTTAATTATGTAAAGAGAAGAAGTCCCAAGAAGAAATCTTTCACTAGAAGATTACACATCCATATAGCCCAATTTTGTATATTCTAGTAAATGTTTTCAACCAAAAAGATAGGATAAGAGTAGTTAGTAAGGTCCATTTTATGAAAAATTGCATTGATTTCATATTCAAATTGAAATAACCTCAATTTTTAATGCTTTGAACAATGTAGTGTTCATTGAAACTGAGTAAAGAAAATCAAGAAATATAAAAACATAGAGTGTGTAGATAAAATATCCAAGTCCATAGGTAAATATTCATAATGCACATGGAAGATCACATAGAACACAATCTCCCACTTTAACAATTATACAATAGATCTCCTCAACACTATTTTATAATATGGGTACATTATGAGCATTTATAAACATGGTTTCATATGATGGGTCTACGAACCTTGACGCGTAATTAATATCATGTGATATGAAATGGAAAAATAAGGGTTTTACCTGTGAGGCTATAAAAATGTGTGAATTAAGTAGGGAAATGAATATAATACAATTTGACTTTATATATTATGGAAATATCAATTAAGAAAATCTACAACATGTTAAGGAGTGGCTTATTGCAAAATTTAAAATAAGGAAATGTAAAAACCATACTATTCAAGACCTAAAGGAGATTAGGAAAAAGTTAGGATAAGAAGTTTATGATTATGATCACAGGTTTTTAGATGTTATGAATAAGGTTTATTTTTTCTTAGAAGATAAATACAAAGCCACATTGTTTGTCAAAGGACTGCACTCCAAGATCAGGGTTTTTATACCATAGATTTAATTTGCTACTAAGGCAGATTCTAGTGCTATTTTTATTTGGGTGGATCAAAATTAGGATTATGGGGAAGCTTCCATAGTTGGTTCTAATATTTCAAATACATTTCAATATTTTATGAAGAGGATGGAATAGTTTCAGGAAATAGATAATCCAAAGATAATTCTATGGTATATGAAGTGTGGGAAAGAAGGACATCACAGGAATGATTGTCCTATGTTTAAGATAAAGTTTTGTGAAATTTGTAGAATAGTGGGGCATGTAATAACTCAATTCCATCTCCTAAAATATTATCTAAACATATAATAGAGTTTCTATTCTAATTTTTATAAATTGAACAATCATGATGAATTTAATTATAGGGATTTGTAGGAGTTCAAAGAAGATATTACAAAGAATGTATTCACCATCACTACATAAGTGTCTTTATTGAAGTAAATGATTCTACTCATAGAGGTATATAAGTTTTGTGTGAACCAAATATTTCTATAATTGACTCCTATCTCATCTTAATACCATCCTAATCAACGTCTGGCCAGATGGACTCTTACTTCACTAGGTTGGATGCCAGTATCATTGTAATACCAATACTCAACACCTTGGAATATAACAATGATGAAATAATAACAAACTAGTTAGAATCCACCATTTATACAATAATTATATGGGATTGGAGATAATACCAAACAATAATAGAACTAGAATATAGGACAACAATAGGGAGGTTATAAATGAGGCTATCAGTCAAATAGAAGATCCAGGGCTGGATATATGGGGGTTATCAAGGTGGTAGAGGAAATAATTATCAATGCCATCTTTTACAATGTTAATGATGTGGAGATTATAACCATGTGTAGTGAAATTTTCCTTTGAATCCCCAAATTTAGTCTTAATGTGCATATTATAGGGTAAATGGGTAGCACAAGATAGAAGACTATCTTATTTTGGACAAGAAAATAAAAGGAAATTCCATCAAGAATGTTAACAGGGTTAATACATAGCCTAAGGAGGATACATTTTAAATTCCATTATGAGACACCAACACATAAAGAGAGGATTTCCTCCTCTTCAAGTTCCTCAGTACTAGGGAATTTAGAAAGTGAAATAAGACAAATACCTGGACATAACTATATAAAAATATCTAATTTATGAAGCTACACATATGTTTAATAATATTCAACACCAAGCCACTACTGAAGGAGATGAAGCATTAGTAGATGCCCAAATGTATATTCATATTGTGTGCATTATGCAATACGATGGAGTTATTACTTCATTAACAAATTTAGTGAATCTAATAAGTACACTTCATAATGAATATAGTTGCCAAAACATTATAAATCTTATACTTAATTTATTGTAATTAGCATATCGAGAGTAAAAAAAGACATAAAATCATGTTTGGTATGTAAAAATAAAAAAGCCATATGGTGTACATGCATGAATCAACACTGAAGTTGTAGGATATGAAATTCTAAATAATGTCTTTGATTTTGGCAACATGGTTAACATGATCCCAATGTCTACATGGAGGTAATTGGATGGCCAATTTTTAGTTATAATCTAGTGACTCTATGTTTTGAAAACTATGAAAGAGTTGAACCCATTGTACAATTAGAATATGTTGAGATCAAATTTATAGATTGACCTTGCCAGGTGACTTTGAAGTCATTAATATGAAGAAAATAAAAAATCATTATCCTACACTAATTGGTACGAAATGGTCATATGATGATTAAATGAATATGAATAATATTTAAAATCACATAGACATGCATCAAAGAGATAATATTGTATTCATTCTACTAAATAAGGTGAAAAAATTATAAATCATTCCAACTAAACTAGAGTCACCTTATATTACACAAGAAACCTATTATATGAAGTAAAATTTTGATGATAATTTGAAAGTTTTGTTCATAGCCAAGTATAATTTCTTGGATGGGCATAATAAACCTCTAGTGAAGTATTTACTCATTAAACAATTGAATACATATGAATAATGGAAGCCTAGACCAATAATTACTCACCCATTGGAACTTTAGTTTATCATAGAATATTGTGCATCCCTATCCTTTAAATCACCTACTCATTCAGAAAATAATTTTCTCCATCAAAAAGATGATCATATGCAAGATTATATATATCCCACAAGAGAAGGTGACTTGCCTTGGGAAATAGATTCATTTATAAGTTGAGACTCAGATATGCATCTACCTAACTAGGATCATGGTTATCATGAACTATGACCTATGATAATGGTCTTTGCCAATGAAGGACAACTTCCTCCATACTTTATAACCAAATATATCCATCAATTCATGTTATGCCTACAAGTTCATGTGCTTATAATCACTCATCAAGTTAATACTTGGATTAACACTTTTAATGGAGTTATAGTGACATGGTGGATAATTCATATAAATGATCATATCGATTGGGTTGATCTATACAAACTTATGATTAACAAATTTCAACCACCACAAGTAATCATAAGTAATTGGCCTTTTTTTAACGAAGGTGATTTCCCTAAAATTCATATCCATAAATGTGTTGATGTTGGATTGAATAATGTGTGATAGCTAAGTACTAGGATAATATATTTCATTGCACACTACCTCTTTACCAGCATCTTGATATCTACATCAAGAACACAAGAGGGAGACAAAGTAGTGGGTATAGGTGCAGAGTGAATTTATACAAACTTTTGTGTTTGAAGATGAGAATATTGGGGTTTATAATACACTTCTCAAAATCAAACATTTATTATGGCATGGGTACGTAGGTTATATAAGCACCATGACGGAGTCTAATGCACAAAATAAGGTAGCATGTGATCTTAATATAATACTACAAATATATAAAGTGGCTAAGATAGAAGAATAATATTTTATGTAACTATGCCACTGAATAAGGGATTAAGAGGAAACTAAAGATTTAAATAATGATGGTGATATTCATCTAATTGATTTTTTTGAAATTTAATGACTAGTAGAACCATTAAAAGATCTAGTCACAAGACCCATAGAGAAAGAAATGCTATGAAACATACATATTCTTACGTAGGAAGGGAAAAGAATGTTGAGAGAATCTATTCTTAAGGAAAAGTGCAAGATTTATCATCAAACTAATAAAAAAACATGTGTAAAACATCAAAAGTAAGAAAATTCTTAAATTCGCACATATGGATGACTATTATATTGAATCTAAAGTTTCTTATGCTATGCAAATCCTAAAGGATTATCAAGATGTTTTTCTCATAAATTTTTCATAAGTGAGTGGAGTATTTCCTTCCCAAGGTGAAATTCATATCGATCTCAAGGAGTGTGCAAAACCCATAAATAAAAGGTTGTATAAGTTGAATCCCAACATGAAGTTGAAAGTGAAGGCTGAACTAGGTAGAATTTAAGAAGTACATATAAGCTATCCTATAGGTAAGGTTGATCGAGTTAGTCCCATGGTAGTGTAGCCTTAGAAAATAGGGCAGTGTTTTATTATTTTCAAATAACAGAGTTTTATTCTTAATTAAATAAAAAGGTCTGAGTAGGAAAAATCAGTAAATAATGTGCAATAATTAAGCCATTGATTTATGTAAATATATTGTGTTTTTTACTTCTCTTAAAATAGTTATAAATGAGAGAAAATATGACTTAGTTTATTTTGATTTGTCTGGTCTGAGACAGGGTCTTATAATTCAGGTACAAGACTAGGATAGTGTTAGAAATAGGTTCCTAAACTTTGGTTTCTAGTTTGATAGGAGCACAAAAATTGGGACACCCTATTGTTCAACACTATATTCATTTTATATTTTATTGTCTAGGTGATCTGAGTTTTTTGGGTTCTACTCGGTAGGTCTATGTTACCCTGTTATTGAAATATCAAAGCTTGGAAGCCTATGTAGGTCGTTGTGCATCTATTTCAATCTTCAGAAGCACTAGAAGCTCTTTGTTATTTAACATCAAAGTAAATTTGGGAAAAGACAGAGAAGAGGTTAGTGTGTAAAGGATACACTGGATGTACTTCACACCCCTTATGTGGGAATGCTATCTACATACCAATACACCGAAGAGGGATCAAGCTAATGTAATATTCCCATTGAAGTGGTTGGTGCAATTGTGTAAGAAATTGTAAATAGATGTAAAATTGGGTGTAATTTATATGGCTATGGATTGGTGTAAAGTTTTTAGTAATCTTGGAATAATATTGGAAGGATTTATGTAGAGAATAGGGAAAAGTGATTGAGTGTACTTGCTTGTATTCTTTTTTCTCTCTTGTAAATGAGTGACAACCCTTCTAAATGGAGTTTGAATGGATTTTTATAAGGAAATTAATGATCATGGATTAAAGGAATTGACATTAGGGTGACATGAATTGGGATAAGGATCGAATAAAATATGATTGTTAGGACCAATTTTGCACTTGGACAAATATGCCAAAAATAGGACACTGTAGGTTTTATCACTCTTGTTTAAGTTATACATTGTTGCGTAGAGGAAATGAGAGTTAGGGGGATGGATCTAGGGCTCATAGAGATACCTAGGTCTATAAGGGTTAAATTTGGAAGGATATCGATGACTTGGAATCAGTGAAAGAAAACCTTAAAAGGGTCATGCAAGTAAGTAGGACTTATGGATTAGGTGTCTTTAGCCATACTCATCTAACCAATTTTCACATTTTATATGAATAATTTTACCCCCCCACCCATTTTATTTTAGTGATTTATCAAAGTAAAATATTAGGATAAAAGTAAAAAAATAGAAAGTGTACCTAAACTTACATATAAAGGTGAAGCCCATGAAGCTTGTGTGATGCTGAGTAATTTTGGATAATGCATATAAAGCACATTGTGTGTGAATATACAAAATAAACAAAGAGTATATCAATTCTTATTATATGTGATATAAAATAATAATATACAAAAGATGATTACAATAAAAAGATAAAAAAATGAATACACCTCATCGGGTATGTGACCAATACAAAACCTATTGTAATCCTGAGTAAGGCTAGATTGTGCTAGATGATGTTGTACTAAAAGTTATATCATGAATGGAGATGAGTGTTCAATTCCAAAACAAGTGGCATAAAAATACAAAAATTATCCCTTTGGCTCCATCATCACTGACTAAGTGAATACTAATTGATGTCTAGACTATGTGTCCAATCCCTCTGAATAAGTGGCTCAAGAATACAAAGGGTTGCTAGTACATTCGATTTATCATTGCCCCATGAAATGAAGATATGAAGTGATACCAGTATAGAATAGATGTCATATGGGATGGCTCATATATCCCTTGGATGTTATGGAAATCTGACAATATGGTGTGGATAGTTGAATGTATGATAGAAACTATGCCTCTCTTAGACATTCCAAAAGATGGAGATTAGGCCTATATGAAAGCCACTCAAAAATTGATGCACTAGGCTTATGCAAAAGCCAACTTAGGAACTCTTGTACTTAGGAAGTTAAAATTGAATGAAAGTTTAACTAGAAATATATGTCAACCACCTGAAGATAGAGTAAGGCATGCAACTGCTAAGAATATCTGGGTAATAAACTAAACTCAAAAATAAAAGAAGACCAATGTGTCACACACATTACCCCAAATCAATAGTGTTTGGAACATGGATTCTAATCTTTAAGTTATGTCAAATTCCTAATCTAAAATTGGAATTGAGAGCCATCATTCCAAGTATGATTCCCTCTATATCTGGATAGCTTGAGAAAATTATACTGAAACTACTGATTTTGACTGATTTTGATATGTAAAAACTATAGCTGAGCTGAAATTTTCACCTATTACTAGAAAGCTTGGTTAATTTTATGCCTAGAAAAGAGTCCCAAAATAAGGAAACCCTTGTGTTTTGTGCTATTGTCCATTTCCAACATTGTTTTCTTATGCCAAAATGAGTTTCTAATCAAGAATTGTTAGTATTATTATGTTCTTTTCTGACCTTTTTGACCTCTAGATTCTAAATTGGGTGATCTGAATAATGTAATATTTTCACTACTAGGAGCTTTGGTCTTTGTGACAAAACCCCTATTCTTCCCCCACTTTTGAGGGTAGGAGTGATTGAACCTCTAGTGACTGCCCTCTAAATAAAAGAGTCATGTAAGTGTGTTATGCTACATATATGCATGATATAACAATTACATTTGATAAAATCTCTCTATATATAACAATGTTTGTATTGATATATTTTTAGATCAATAGGGGTATGGATTTTGTGTGTGTGTGTGTGTGTGTGTGTGTGTGTGTGTGTGTGTGTGTGTGTGTGTGTGTGTGTGTGTGTGTGTGTGTGTGTGTGTGTGTGTGTGTGTGTGTGTGTGTGTGTGTGTGTTTGTGTGTGTGTGTGTGTGCGTGTGTGTGTGTGTGTGTGTGTGTGTGTGTGTGTGTGTGTGTGTGTGTGTGTGTGTGTGTGTGTGTGTGTGTGTGTGTGTGTGTGTGTGTGTGTGTGTGTGTGTGTGTGTGTGTGTGTGTGTGTGTGTGTGTGTGTGTGTGTGTGTTTTTAATGTACTAAATTGGAACTAAAAATGTTAGATATTAGTTGTTAGTTTTTAGTTGGCAAGGATGGACTGAGCATGATGTCCATCATGGCATCCAAGAAATCAAGGAAAATACATCATATGGATCATGTCATTGTAACAAACAGAAAAGAAATCAAGCAAACAAAAACATGGAGTAATAAGAATACAAGGTTGGATAAAGGGTCAGACAAACAATGGATATTGGAAAATATCCAAAGGTACAAACAAAAGACATTGATAAATGTCCTAAGGCATGCATACAAAATAAAAATGGAATTGGAAATGCAATCACATCTAGGTATTTAAAGAAAGAGAGGAAATCGTGTAAAGATTGGAAAGATACAGTCACATTTAACTAATCAAAGCAAGATTGAAAGTATGCAAGATATGTTTAGTATAAGAATATGTATATGCTAAGAAACACACAAGTGTAATATACTAGTGAGTGTCGATGTGGTAATTTATGTAATCTATTAATCAATGTATGTCAACATGATAACTAGAGCGTGCGGTGTAAGAATGACATAACCTAGATGGTGTAGTCACATATAAGATGCCCCCAGTGGGAAGATGTATGTTGATGTGTGTCTCAAATGTAGAAGTAGGATGCCTCCTCAATGGGTAGAATGAAGCAATCAAGGAAATAAAAGTCACTACACAGACTCAAATAATATCAAGTGAAGCATGTTAATGTAAATAATCAACAAATAATAGCATAGAACAATAAATGTAATTCTAACACAATAGTAGAAATGTAAAACATGCATGATGCATACAATCTAAATGTTTTTCATGTTTTTTGGATTATTTGAATGTTTCTGTATTTTAAAAATTTATATTTTTGTTGTTGTTTTGTATATTTTATGTAAAATAAAGCAAAAGAGATTTATGTATAAGTAGGCTAGGATGGGATGATACTAACTGATGAGGCTCATGTAAGACTCCCTATCATAGTGTCATGTATCAAGGAGTGAAATCGTACATGAATGTGAAGCATGATGAAAATGTTGAGACAATGGCTCTAAAATATCTGAAGTACAAACCAACTATGGGGTTTTAATATAAATCTAATAAGTTCATGTAATAGTAAGGCTCTTAGGGACCCATCTAAAAGTAGGAGAAACTCACTGAACATGTGCTTTATTTTAAATGCATGAGATCTCAATGAAACTAATCTAGGTGTGAGTACTGTAGCTAAAAGCTATCTATAATCCTAAAGCTTTAGAGGTGTATGAAGCCTAAATAGTGGTAATGGATGCCTCAAATATGTTTGAATCTATAATGGAATAAATATAACTGGTGGAGAAACTAAACCTGGTGGAGAAGCTAAAACTAGTGACTATAAAGGAGATGGCTCTGAAGTGGATAGTGGTAACTCATATGGAACTCTGCCAACTATAATAAGCTAATTAGTGTGAATTAATTTCATACATCTATGAACTATATATGATATTACTCATTTTTTTAAATCTATTGGTGACCAAGTTACAAAAACTCATGCACTAGGAACTATAGTGAAATGTGTGGTCACCTATGTTGTACCAGTTTGTAAAGGAAATTCAATCTCACCTAATGAAATTTATACATGCCCACTGAATCCATTAATAAATATATCTATTAGAGTGATATCCTACTCTAAATAGCCCAAATGCTATAATAAGGTAATGGTGTACATATTGATACTGGAACCATTATCGATGAGAACACTGTGAATTGGTTGATTATGGATCTATGCTCTGATAAAGAGTGCATTATAATCTAAATTATCTTCCATAATTTCTTGATGTGAGATGGATATCAAAGGTCTACCTATAAATATATACTCATACACATTCATCATACCTCTCAAAAGATGTGACTAAAATGAAGTTGTCTGGTGTGTAACTAGTGGAGGATGTGCATGGTATGTGTTGTAAAAACTTGATGTGTCTGCTTTCTCTTTATTAGAATGTTGAGGAAATGGATCTGAAAATATTTTCAAAGATTTAACCTATGTTGGCTTATCTTGTGGAGGCTCAACTGAAGTGCCAATATCAAGTAGGTTGTCATATATCAAGTCTTGTATCTTATGTTTCAAACTAATGCATTTATTTATAGTATGGCTTGGTGTCCTATGGTAATTAAGAAATGCATACTGTTCATATCCCTTCAGAATAGGTTTTGCTAGATTAACTTCCCAAATATGAGGGAGAGTAATGATGTTGCATTCCAATAACTATTATAAAACCCTTGTTAGAGGAACTACAATATGTGAGAAAGTACACTGAGGGGGTGTTGATAAAACTGTATGTTGGGGAGGGTCTGAAGCTAAATTTACTATAGGTTGATTCTAACCTTTTTTTATCATTATACTTGACCTTGTATGGGACTTTGTTATTACTCTTACTAGTTTTTTTGAATGCTTGTATACTTGAGTTTGCCCATTGAAATGTGTTTCACTTATGTTTCCTTTAGTGTATGACATAATTAAGTAAAAGAAGAGAATCACTTGAACATAATTAATTCATGAACTGTTGGTAGAATACTCTTTATGAAGAGGTCTTATAACTCCTGATCTACCATAGGACTAGTAATCTTATCGAATATGGTCTTCTATTGAAGAACATAGTCTATGAGATGCTCATTTGGTCATTGTTTCTATTGAGCAATTTGAGCATATGAAACCTTATTACCAATGTTAATGGTTAATTTTCATAACATGTCATATAAATGATTGAATGCATGAACCAATAGATTTGGTATACTATAGAATCATTGTAAAGGACAATCCTTTAGTCTCTATGGAAATAGCTTACTAAGTAGTCAATCATTGGATACATAGTCCAAACATGATGCATGAAAAGATTTCAAGTGTGTCTCTAGATCACCCTTGCCATCATAAAGAGTAATTTTGGGTTGAATAAAAACTTGTGGCAAGGGTGTAGAAGCAATGTGACATGCCAATGGTGTATGTAGAAGAGCAAAAGAATCCAAATCCTATGTAGGTTTAGTGGTACCTTGCTCAAGATGTAGTACCTTGGATTGAAGTGATCTTATCTATTACACAAGGGTTACCACATTAGGAGAGAGGGATGTACTAGCTATAACTAGTGGCATAGAGGTAGCCTAGGCTGCTATGTGGGATTGTTGAGACATAGTTACCCTCGTAGTGTTATTTTCAACTAGTTACTTGGTGGGGATGAAAACCTCAAATTGTTTATCCTTTTTTATTTCCATGAAAGATAAAAAAATTAGTATATGATCTTTAGGTTATTCTTTAAGTCTTTGTCTTAATTTTTCTAGGATCAAATATTTATCGAGTACAACTTCGTTATCAATAATGGGTGGAATTTGATCAATAGTACAATGTGGTGGATCATGCACATTGGTGTGTACATCATCATTGTTATTTTCATACTACTCTTTGTCAAAATTATCCTCATTGAAATTGGTGAAATCTCGATGTGTAAAATATTGACTAGAACCTATGTTGGTTATTTATCCATGGTATATGGCTAAGTTTAAGGAATCTAGGTGAACTCAAGAGGAGTTCCACTAAGTCTTGCATTTCATCTCTAAAGAAGAGATGTAAGTAAATTAGGTGGCATAAGGAAAAGAACTTGGATAATATTATAAAATATTAAGGTGATATAATCTAAAAAAGGAGGTGAAATATGTATAGAAGGGATAAATAACTCTCAAACATGTAACGTGATACCTCAAGAACAAAAATTGGAGCTACTACATGCAACTAGGGTGCTTGAATGATTTCTTTTTCAAAAATATTTGTGAAAAATATTATGAATTTTTGTAATTTAAAATTTTATTTTCGATGTTTGATATACAAATAATTTTTTGAAAATAATTGAAAAAGTACTAGAAAATAATTGGGAGATATTTAATGAAACAAGGGATTATGATCTGGGCAACAATTTAGGTGACAATTCGGGTGACAATTCTACCACAATTGATGATGGAACTTCTGGGAGCTATAACTTTTTCACCATAGCTCCAATTGACTCACCGTTTGAACCATTGGAAAGATATGAATGAGGAGAACATCATGAGATGGAATGGAAGTCTGATTGATGAAGTTTGACCCATAAAACCCCAATTAAAGTGCCCCAAATTTCAATTTTAGTAGTGCAGTATAAAAATAGTAATTCCTCAAACTATGTATTGTTTTAAATCTTGGAATTTGAAACACTTAATCTCCTTCATGAATGGTAACCTTCCACATCCTCCCCATGCTTTATAAATGTGTATAAATGAAAAGGTAACTAAAAATGTGAAGACAAACATCTATTCCTAGAGATAAGCATATATTTGTATTACGATTTAGAGTAATACTACATCTCTTCTCAAAGAATTCATTATTATTGTGCTATTTATATGCTATTGAAATATTTATCAACCAAAACTTATGAGTTTTGGATTAGTGGTATCATAGCGGTTTGTCTTGAGAGTGTATGATCCTGAGGATGAGGTCAGGCTATAAGAGCTTGGGTGGGAAACAATAGAGCTTCTAAAATTTTCACCTGTTCTCTCCAAATGACTTCAAATGATGGATGGCACTGAGACATCTGATCCTTTCAAATAAATGGTGAATGAATCCATCCAACAACAACAAGCATAGATGCTACAATAATTTATCCAAATTTTTCAAACACTTTCGATGGGAAATTCTGCCTCTGTGGCTACACTTCTTGGCTCCTCATCTAGGGAACATCCTTTCAGTGCCCCAACACCCTTCAATGTTTATGTAAATTTTGATATTCCTATATTTTAAGGCAAAATCAATGCTAATGTAGTAGAAAATTGGTTGGATCAACTAGCTTCCTACTTCTCTGTAAATAAGTTAACCGATGGAGAAAAGATCACTTTTGCTCTTATGAAATCATCATTGCCCATGAAAAATTGGTGGGAAGTGTATAAAAAGAGTTTCAGTATAGATGAAATTGGCCTTGAGGTGGAACCTACCTAGGATGATTTTGTGGAAGCAGTGAAAGAAGAATACTATCCCATCAAAGCATATGATGATCTATACATACAGTGGCAACAACTTCACCAAGGTAAGGACCAATCTGTTCAAGATTACACAGACACTTTTCATTCTTTGTCTACAATATTGGGCATTCTAGAAAGTGAGAAAAATAAAAATCTCAAATCTCATTGTGCACTAGAATGGTATATATGGGGGGAAAGGGAACTCTTCAATTTGGAAACCCTTGGTGAGGCATACAAATTTGCAGGGAAGATTGAACATAAGCATGGCAAAAATAATACAAAGATTCAACCCTCAAAATGGAAAAGTGACAGGGAAGGTCAAACACGAGGCCAAAATTGGAAGTAGGAGTTTCAAGATAAGAAATCCCAGAAGGGGAAGGCTAGAAAATGGTGTGATTACCATAAAATTGGAACTCACTCCAAAGAAGAATATCAAGCCATCAAGTTGCTGCTCTCTGAGTCACAATACTCAACATCTACTACTCTGCCTCATACACAACCCACAGTCAAAGAAAATGAAGAAGAAATTTTATATACTCAGCCTGACACCATCATCGCTTCATCACAGACCTGTGAGGAAAGACTAGATGACAAAGAAAGATTGTTTCACTCGAAATTATGGGTAAAAGGTAAGCCTCTGCATTTCATTCTTGATAGTGGGAGTCAAAAGAATTTAATCTCTGCTAAAGTTGTGAAAAGTCTAAATCTATCCATGAAGCCTCATCTAAAGCCCTATAGTATTGGATGGTTGAGCCGAGGGAGAGACCTTCATGTAACCCATTAGTGTCTTCTTTCATATTTTATAAAACCATTCCAGGATGAAGTCTTGTGTGATGTGGTCAATCTAGATGTTTGTGATGTACTCCTTGGTCAGTTGTTCATGTATGAGCGACATGGCATCTATGAATCATGAACCTAAAGGATCACCCTCACTCTTGGAACACAGTGTTATAGGGTACCAGAGGTACCACCTCCCACATCTATCTCCTTGATCAGTGCTAAGCAATGCAAGAGATTGGTGGAGAAGACAATGCAATTTGTTCTCATGGTGGTCAAACCACAAAAATCCAAGAAGGTTGATGTTACAATCCTCACTACACAATCAACACAACAAAAGTAGATAGGATGAATCACAGGAGAATATGATGACTTATTTAAGTCACCCACATGAGTTCCACTATATTCCTAGGTAAAACATTCTATCAATTTGATCTCATGATCACCTTTGACTAACAATCTTGTGTATCGAAGATCGATTTTGGAAAATGATGAAATAAAAAGATAGATTCAAGAATTGATCCAAAAGGGTCACAACATGCCATGATCTTAACCTTGTGGTAGCCCAATTTTCTTGGCATTGAAGAAGGATGGAACATGGAGGCTTTGCATTGAATACCAAGCCCTGAATAAAATCTATGTGAAGAATCACTACCCTCTCCCCAGGATTGATGACCTATTAGACCAGCTCTGTGGTGCAAATTTCTTCACCAAAATTGATCTCAAATCTAGTTATCACCAAATTCCCATCGATCCCACTGATGTCTGGAAGACTGTATTCAAATATAAGGATGATGGATGACATGCCTTATGACTTAACTAACACACTTGTAACCTTCATGAGGATGATCGATGACATCTTGTGACCCTTCACCAACTCATTCATGGTTGTCTACTTAGATGACATACTCATCTACAACAGAACATGGGAAGAACATTTGCAACATGTTTGTAAGGTGCTTCAAACTCTTCAGGATCACAAGTTGTATGCCAATCTTGACAAATGCACATTCAGGATGATAACAATTCAGTACCTCAGATACGTTTTGAATGAGGAAGGGGTCCATGTTGATCAAGAAAATATTTAGGTTATTCAAGAATGGCCCACACTAGGGACCCTCATAGAGCTTCACATCTTTTTGGGTCTTGAAAATTTCTACCATAGGTTTGTTCTTGGATTTTCACATGTTGCTTGGTCACTAACCCAAGTGACTAAAGGAGGAGTTAAATATACATTTTAGTGGGGTGAAATACAACAAAGGGAATTTCAGAATTTGAATAATAGACTTTGATTAGCCCTTGTTCTTGCCTTGCTAGTTTGCATCAACCATTTGAGTTGATGATAGACACATCTAAATATGCCATGGGAGCTATCATCATGCAATATGGCCATCCTATTGCATATCACAGTGAAACTTTCACTGATACAGTCAAGAGATATCCAACATATGATAAGGATCTCTATGCCATTGTGGAAGCCTACAAATAATGGAAACACTACATCTTGGGGAAAGAGATGGTCATCCACACTGACCACAGACCATTGGAATTCATCTCGATGCAAAACAAACTATGTAATGAGAGGCACCAAATGTGGGCCACATATCTTTATAAATTCCACCTAATAATTAAAGACAAAAATGGGAGCACAAATACAGTTTTAGATTGTTTAAGCCACCCACTAGTTACTGCACTCACAATAGTTCTTGACCTATGTGGACATGAGACTACCACTTGGGGTGCTCTATATGAAGCAGATCTTGCCTTTGCTGATACATATCAAACACTTTAAAAAGGTAAACATGTTTTTAATTTCTATTTGTAAGATAATGTCATCTATCATATGGGGCACATCTATGTTCCAATTATAGAGAAACAAAAGATGATATGGGAAGCACGCTTCAATAGGACAGCTGGACACTTTGGTATTGAAAAGAAATTGACATTTCTTTAAAAACACTTCTATTGGCCCCATATGTGAAAGGATGTGGAAATATATCTCAAATATTGCATCCCATGTGCAATAGCCAAGCCAAAAAATAAGAATCAAGGATTGTACATGCCACTACCAGGACCAACCAGGCCTTGGGAGTCCATCTCAATGGATTTTCTCTCAGGTTTGCCCACTTCAAAGCATGGTAAGCACTATATGTTTGTGGTAGTTGATCATTTTTCAAAAATGGCTATCATGATTGCTTGTAAGAAAAATATATCTATTGAGGAAACTGCTCAACTATATTTTAGTCATGTATGGCTCCATTTTGGTCTCCCCAAGTCCATTGTCTCAAATCAAGATAGTAGGTTCCTGAGCATCTTCTGGTCCACTCTATGGAAGATGATGGATACTAAGATGATGAATTCCATAGCCTTCCATCCGTAGACTGATGGTCAGACAGAGGTGGTAAACCACTTGATTGTTCACATGATTTAGATGTATCACTCCAAATATCTGTGCACATGGGATGAGGGACTTCTTTTCATATAACATGGATACAATCGGGCACTGCATAGCTCGACCAAGCACAGTCCATTCAAAGTATGTTTTGGGTTCCAACCCATGGCACCAATTGATATAGCTATTCCATTTTCCACCATGCAATACACACCTCATGGAAGATCTAATGTAGCAAAGGCAACAATGTTTATTGAACAGATGTAACACATCTAACAACAAGTTCATGACATCCTGGAGAAGATGAATCAGAAGTATAAGCAATGCCATGACAAACATAAGATTGCACACAATTTTGTTATGGGTGACAAGGTTTGGTTGTGGATTTAAAAGGAATGGTTTGTAGGCCTACATAGAAATATTTAGCCTCTGTGATATGCTCCCTACACCATCACTATAAAAGTTGGAGAAAATGCTTTTGAGTTAAACCTACTAGCCTACCTTGGTCTGCATCCAATATTCAATGTGGAGCTCCTCAAACCATATCACCCACCTCTATTGGACACTTCAGTTGTAGAAGAACAACTAGATATTGATGAGATTGATCCTCATAGATTTTCTCCAGTGGAAGAGGATTAGATTGTGGATACTTGGATGAAGACAACAAGAGGATGCTCTATTTCGCTTTATCGAGTGGTCAAAAGGCACCATCTTAGCCACCAAGGTGAGTGGCTCACAGAGAATCAAATCAAGACAAAACTACCACACCTAATGGGGAACATTGATGCAATGGGGACAATTTCTTTTCAAGGAGGGAGGAATGATCTAGGCAACAATTTAGGTGATAATTTGGGTGACAGTTCCACCCCAATTGATGACGGAACTTCTGGGAGCCATAACTTTTGCATCGTAGCTCCAATTCACTCATCGTTTGAACCATTCAAAATCTAAGAATGAGAATAACATCATGAGATGGCATGAATATCTACATGATGAAGTTTTACCCCTAAAAACCGAATGGAAGTGCCCCAAATTTCAATTTTAGTAGTGTAGTCTAAAAATAGTAAGTTTCTAAAAATAGTAATTCCTCGAATTATGTATTGTTTTAAATCTTGGAAGTCAAATCACTTAATCTCCCTTAAGATGTGTGACCTTCCCCATCCTCCCCATAGTTTCAAAATGTGTATAAATGAAGATGTAACCCAAAATGTGAAGACATACATCTCTTTCCAAAGATAAGCTTATATTTTTATTGCGATCTTGAGTAATACTACATCTCTTCTTGGAGAATTCATTGTTACTATGTCATTTATATGCTATTGAAATATTTATCAACCAAAACTTCTATGTTTTGGATCAGATTATTGAATAAATTTTAAAATTAGTATGATAATTTTAATATTTTTATATAAATTTATAGAAATTTTGTATAATTTTGGTTGAAAAAATCAGGAAATATTTCTAAAATTAGCAATATATTTTACCTAGTGTTTAGAATGTTTTTATATGCAAAAATGTCCTAGTATGTGCAAACTAGGGGTTTTATAAAATATTTTGAGAAAATTATAATTAATTTATAGAGTAAATACAATAAAAATTAGTAAATTATGGCAAAAAAATAGAAATAATTTACCCTAAGGTTTCTAGGGTTTTTGTGCAAAATTATAAGTCTGGTTCACCAAATGTTTAATTACTTTTTATAATAATGAAGTATTATTAATATTTAAATAAATAGCTCTGATTAGGCTAAATCAAAAAATAATGTGCAATAATTGAGCCACTAATTTATGTAAACAGATTGTATTTTTGCCTTTTCTAAAAATAGTAATAAATGAGAAAAAATATGACTTAGCTTATTTTAAGTTGTCTATTCCGAGACAGGGTCTAAGATTTCAGGTATAGGATTGGGACAGTGTCAAAAATAGGTTCATAAAATTCATCTCTTTATTGGATAGGAGCATTGAATGTGGGACACCCTAATATTTGATGTTGTAGTCCTTTTCTAGCACTATTGTCCAGGTGATTTGAGGATTTTTGGTTCTACTTGATAGGCTTATGTTACCCTATCAGTGAAATATTGAATCCTAAAAGTCTATGGAGCTCATTGTGAATCTATTTTAATATTCAAAATCCCTAGGAGCTCTTTATGATTTAACTTGAAATGAAATTTTAGATAAGAGAGAGAAGGGGTTAGTTTGTAAAGGATACACTGGATGCAATTCACACCCTATGCATGGGCATGTTTCCTACATACAAATACTTAGAGGAGGGATCAAGCTAATGTAGTTCTCCTATTGAACTGCTTGGTGAAAATGTGTGCAACTAGATACAAAACTAGGCATACTTTAGATGGCTAAAGACTGGTGCAATGGTTTGAATAAGCTTGGAATTATATTGGAAGGTTATATGTAGAGAATAGGGAAATGTTCTTGAGTGTACTTACTTGTATTATTTTTTCTCTCTTGTAAAAAAAGTGTCAACCCTTCTAGATGGAATTTTACTGGCCATTTATATGTAAATTAAATATCATGGATTAAATGAATTCACATTAGGCCAACATGAATTGGGATAAAGATCTAATAAAATATGATTGTTTGGACCAATTTTGTACTTGGACATCATCACCAGAAATAAGACACCTTGGGTTCTAACACTCCTATCTAAGCTAGGCATTATTGTGTATAGGGAGTGAGACCTAGGGGGGTTGGATCTAGGCCTAAAAGAGCTACTTGGGTCTATAAGGGTTAATTTTGGAAGGTTATGGATGACTAAGAATTAGTGAAAAAAACCTAAAAGGGTTATGCAAGCAAGTAGGATGACCTATGGATTAGGTGTCTTTATCCATACTCAAGTAATCAAATTTCACAATTTATATGACTAAAGGTAGATAAGAGTATGTGGTGAGTATAAATATTTGAATGATGCATGTGTGAATGATCCATTTACAATTCCTTTCATAGATGATGTTTTGGAATCTATCACAATTCATGAAGTTTACTAATTCATAGATGGGTTCAATGCATATCAATAAATATCCATCACATAAGAAGATATATGTAAAACAACTTTTGCCATAGAACATGGATCCTTTGCATAAAAGGTAATGCCTATTGGCCTCATTAATGGACATGAATTTCTTTCTAGAGTAGTGATAACTACCTCTAAGGATTTCATTCATAAATTCTTAGAAGTATATCTAGATGATTGCATAGTCTTCTCTTTATTTAAAAATCATGTGTCCAAGCTATGACTCATGCTAGAATGATATCAATCTCTATGTAGTGCCCTAAATTTGAAAAAGTGC
Organism: Torreya grandis; assembly: GCA_037957365.1. Taxonomy (NCBI): domain Eukaryota; kingdom Viridiplantae; phylum Streptophyta; class Pinopsida; order Cupressales; family Taxaceae; genus Torreya; species Torreya grandis. The sequence goes on along the minus strand of JARHVA010009082.1, from coordinate 110,306 downwards.
TAATTTTTACAGATTTTGGTGTCTTCCTGGTTCATGTGGTGTGTAGTGAAGGGATGATAGTATGACCACACTAGTCATATCAACAAAATTCCTATCCTTTCTTGTCCACATAGGTTACTGTCAAAAGTTCATCAAAGGATATGCAACCATTTCATCCCCATTAGTGTATTTATTATGAAAAGGTATGATGTTTGTAAATAACTTTGAGTGTCAAGTATATTTCATAGAACTAAAGCAAATATTTATCACAATGCTTATTTTAGTATTTCTAGTTTTGAGTAAGCCCTTTCATGTGCATGTTAATGCTTCTGGTATCATAGTTGGTTTTGTGATTGCACAACCAAGAGATGTTTTTCTAAACCACCCTATATATTTTACAAGATTAAATTTACCTAACAAATAAAATAATTACATGACAACTGAAAAGCAAGTACTAGCTACAGTGTTTTCACTACATAAATTTAGACATTATCTTCTTGTGAAACCATTTAAAGTTTTCATAGATCATCAAGTTTATTCTACCTAGTTAATAAGCCTATACTTGGAGGATGATTTTCAAGATGGTTAATACTTCTCTGAAAAAATTAAATTTCACATCAACATCAATCGAGGAAAAGAAAATGTTGTGCCATATCAACTCAATCACATCACTAATAGGGAAGAGTTAGAATAACTAAAAGAAGATCATCTTGATGTCGATCTATTTCAAGTTTTTTTATAACTAACAATTTTAAATAAATTACTAATTTAATAGAATAATAGGTATTCTTTATGCACTATCAAGAAAGATTAAATAAGTTGTTTGTCGGCAAAGCTTTGCCTATACTATTCTAAATGGGATATTGTATCATTTGGGGAAGTATGAAGTATTACACAAGGTAGTTATATAAAATGACCATCTATAGATCTTACAAGGAGCACACTAAGGAATAACAGAGGGTCATCTTGACAAAGCATCTATCGCATGGAAACTATTATAGAGTAGATTATGGTGGCCAACTCTTTTTTAGGAAGCATGTAGAGTAACACAACATTGTGACATATGTCAATGAATAGGTAAACCATAAAAGAAGGATGAAATACCCTTGTATCCTTTGTTAGCTAAATAACCTTTTGAATAGCGAGGCATAATTTTTGTAGGACATTTTAATCCCCCAAGTAAATGCAATAAATCTCAATATATTATCACTGTGAAAGATTAATTTACCAAATGGGTTGAAGATATTGCAACACCAAATTATAGGGCAAAGGATGTAGCCAAGTTACTTTACATGAATATTATTACATATTTTAGATGCCCAATAAATATCATCAGTGATCTAGGGACACACTTTTTCAACAATAATATTAAAGTTATTACTAAATAAATCATGATTTCCCATCATAAAATTACTGCATACCATCCATAAGTTAATGGACAAGTTGAGGATTCTAATAAAGTGTTGGGTAAGATATTGACAATTATATGTGATGTCAAGAGGATTGATTGGGAAGATCACATTACTATGATTATATGAGATTATCAAATTTATTATAAATGGGATACATGTTTCACTCCATTTTAGTTGGTTTATGGGCTTGAAGTAGTAATGCCTATGGAATTTTGGTACCTAGTTTATGAATTGCAATGGTTATGCGACTAAGGGATCATGAGTCTCTCAAAAATAGGATTATTGAATTGAGTTTGATGGATGAGTATTGACACAAATCATCTTAGATGAAATAAGTTCATAAGCAGAGTCAAAAAGCATGGCACAATACGAACCTATGAATAAGCAATTATACAAATCTCAACCAATTTTGTTATTTTATAGTTGTTTCAAAGCATTTCTAAATCAATTATAAGTCACATGGAAATGATCTAAATTATACACAAAATATCACAACAAGGAACTATTATTTTAGGAGATTTGTAGGGAACCATTGTACTAGGGAGAGTGAATGGCTTTAGGCTTAATCCATACCACCAACAGCCTTAGTTGATCTCTTTCTAAAAAAAAGTTAGTGCTGAGTAGAATCGAGTTTATTAAGATTTTCCATTTTTCTATGTTTTCTTGTGTGTTTTTGTTTATGTGTGTGTGAGTGTGTTTTTTTAGGTTAGATGATATCTTCACAAGATTTTGGAACCATGATAAAAAAGTATAGTATGTGACAGAAGTACACAAAATAATTCAAGTCCATCATTGTTGATGTCAACAGAATCAAAAGAAAGCAATTTAGTCCAAGAAATGAATGGTCAAGTCATATCAACCAATATCTCCGTAGTATAATGGTCATCCCAAGTAGCTAATAATAGAGCCTAAGTTTTATTGATCTAATATTCACCAAATTAGCTATTCGTCAACATCATTAATACATATCGAAGTACAAAAAAAAAAGAATATATTTACATGTATCAATGAATGTGCCAAAAACTAACTACCTTTATTACTAGATTGTATAATATTTTCAACATCAACATTCAAATTGATATCAAAGGGATAGTTCAATGTGAGATTTACATAAAAATCAATGGGCATGAAATCTATAAAGGAATAAGTTTGTGACCTGAGTTTGAATTTTATTCTTGTAACCATTTTATGATCTAAAGTTATAGATCCTAGCAAACTTATCCAACATAGAAAGTAAAAATACTAATTTTTAGTATTCAGATACCATGGATTATTCAAAACTCATCAAAAATTTAACAAATATCTAGAAGGAACAAATGAGCATTCATATTTTGCTTTGAGAAACTAAAATAATGATATAGAGCCATTTGATTACCTTCAATATGTTAAACAAAAATATTTTTGACTAGATCCAGTAGATTATACACAACCACTTGATCTTGCAACTGCACATCATTTCTAGAACACAAATGTTAAGTACTTGCTTTGGATGCCTACCTTTGATGATTTGGGGGAGATTGTGAAAACAATTTTTTGGATGTTACAATGAGGGAAATTTTTAATTCAGCCTAGATATCACTATCATTGTAAACACTAAAATAATTGGTAGAGCTTTCAACATGTCTACATGGTGTGATTTTATTGCTCCCTACAAATCAAGAACACCTCGTATCCTTTTAGAAGACAACGATGTATATGTTCAGGGGCTTAGAGGAACCCCAATTTAATATATCCAAGATGAATTAGTGTAGACATTGGTTTAGTGCATTACACATATATTATAGTAGACATCCAAGTCTATAAAGAAATACTCAAAAGAGTGGTTAGCAATGCACATCACATGATTCATCACTATGAATAGTTCAACTGGCTTAAGTACTTTTTACAAGATTTATCTATGAATATCAATAAGTGATTCATGACTTCCAAGCAAACCCTACACTATCAATTTTTTACTATTTTCTATGTTTCACTCAGTGGAACTCCCTTAAAAGAGAGGTGCACCTAGACCCTAACTACTAGCCAGTGTAGAAATTTTGAAATTTGAAATGGAAACTTGAGTGTAGTTCCCTATTCAGAAGGGAAATTTCAAGAAATAGTAGGAGTATTTAGAGCTTATTTTTACACACACCACAAGTGCCTCGAAACATCATACAATACCTAAGACAACATAATATTGTCATTTTACTTCTAAATGACATAATAATTAATTTACATGAGCTACCTAGATAATCATTTATATTCATACAATATTTCTTACGATGGCCATGGTTTAGGACATGGTCATTAACCAAAAAGCATATGCAACTAGGCATGTAACACCTATTTAAACTATACCACCTAGCATAATAGTTCCTTCAGTGCAACCACAACTAGGAGCCATAGCCTTGCAATAGTAGAAAGGAAAGTATAAGATCTCTACATAAAAAAACCATCACCTTCACCAAAGCACAAGATGAGGAGTGCAATAAATTGGATGAATGACCCCAAGGTACTACAGATCACAAGAAACTATGACCTGTCTCACATGAGGACTAACAATTAGGATGTATACTAGGTAATGCTTAAAGATATGGTAGGTGACCTATGTAAGGAGGAGGAGGAGGAGTTCTTCTTCTAGAAGGTAGTGCACATAAATTAAGTGAATAATAATGTCAGTCCAAGTTGTTGAGTGGAAATACCACAATGCTCGACAACCATATTTTTCAAGACCATGCATGAAGAGGTTGATGGAAAGAATAAAATGGATGAACTATTCAATAAAAAAACTTCAACCACTTTCACATTCATCGATGTATTTGATCTACTACTTTATAGTATATAGGAGACTAGAGTGCATAGACCTAGAACCTAACATGAGGCTAGGGTTTCTAATACTCATGAAGAATGCACATTTGGTAGGGAATACATTACACATGAAGTGAAACATTCAAATCCCTTGACATCACTACAAACCAAATGTATGATCGTTATTTTGGGGAGGAATAAATCATTTATTTCCAAATCTATTATCAAATTGAGAGATTTGCCACCCATAGAATAAGACCATGATATCAAATATCTAATATGAGATGAGCATACAACTAAATATAAAAATGTTTCATGGGAGGAAGTAGCTTGGACAACAAAATGATGATTACATCAAGAAGAAAAGAAGCACTAGAAGGAGCAAGGCCAAAAATAATAAGTTGAGTAACCACACTACCAAGTTGAGGAATTCAAGACCAAGAAAAAGGCCCATGATGTAGAAGCTTGATGGAAATAGGATAATGAGGTAGTAAGGAAGGCAGAAGAAGATATAAATTAATTAAAATAAGTGCAGGAGTCACGCTTTAAAAATATGGATAAAGAATAGAGGAATAAAGATGTTGTGCTTGCATTTACTGCTAAGTTATAAGAAGTCAAGGAAAGATAAGACATAGAGGCAGAAAAGAAGAAGGATATAGATGATGCAACTCTTTCATAGAAACAAGCTGATGAAGCTATGAGGAGGAAGAATGAACAAGAAGCTAAAGACTTTCATTAAAAATAGGCTCAAGCACATGAAGAACAAGTGTGTGCATCTAAGGCACAATGTGACCTATAAGCACAGGTGCATGTTAAGGCCAAATAATACAAGGCTATTGCACTTAAATAGAATAAAAAGGAAGAAGAGAATGTACAAAAATAATAAGTGGATGAATAATAAAATAATAAATCAAATGAATAACAAAACAACAAAATTAAGGAAGAGGATCTAATCTCAAAAGTAAGGAAGTAAAGAAAAAATAAGATAGAGGTGTTGTGAAATAACTAAAGAAGATGCCAAGCTACATCAACAACAAGTATCTAAATAATAATAACAATATGAGTTAGATTAGATAGTTCTAGGATAAGACAAATCCATAGCTACAACAAGTGAGTAGTAACTGGCCTTAATTTTTGGAGGAGTTTGGATTAAGGATGTTCCAACTATGGGTACTTGATGCATCACCTTTACCCTACCAACTGTGACCATGCCATTACCTAATCCTTCAATATTTCAAGAACTTTGGTAGCCTTCCCACATCAGTAGAAAACATCTTTAGATGTTTATGTTACCATTCATGAATTATTTAGAGGGCACTATAGTGTTAAAATAGTTCACCTCATAGAAGGCTACCGTACTAGAATAATTGATCAATCAAACTAAGGCTGAGAACATTGTGATGTAGACCCAATTATAGGAAGCTTCAAAACTCATCTAGGATACTTTTCTAGATGTGGTCACTCAAGAAATTGGATACCATGTAATGTTTGACCAGTGTAGACTCAATACACTTATCTCTGAGTTAAAAAAAGATTGGTACATAATATAAAAATTACTCATTAATATTATAGGGGAATACCGAGGTATGCTCAATGCTTCCATAGTTTAATCTCAATAGGTTTCATGCATCTTGATTGATTGGAAGTAGAAGTTGGATACTACATTAGCCAGTTCTAGCACAAAGTTTGTAAAGGATGAGACAACTAAAAAAACCTTGGAAATACACACTATAGATATGGGGGAGAAGGATTAATCACTCTAAGAATCATAAAATGTTAGGGATAATGTGAATAATAACCTTATCGAATGGTAGATCCAACTATTGTATAGTTCTTTTGTCATTCTCCAAGCTCAAAGACATGCAGATAACATGGAGTAGCTGAGCGAAGAGATTTAGACAAGGGTTATAAGCACCAAGGATGCATTGAGCATCAATGATGATGTAAAAATCAAGTATATCATTGGATACCATGATCCATTGTACACTATACTATGTTTGATACAAGAAGTAATGTTAGATTAAAATGCATATAAAATAAATTTGACTCCTTTCATCAATTTGAATTCATAAATTATAAATATGCTTGCCTATAGGCCATCTTAAAATCTCTAGGGGATCATCATAGAGTGTAATTATTTCCATTCCTAGTCTAAAGACACTTTCATTCAACCTTTGTTTTCAACCATGCCACCACCTTTCCATTAAATACCGTGCATAGTACAAATTTTGAAATTTTGGTATAAAATTTTATATTGGGGAAGATTTAGTAAGATAAGTGGGGAGAGGTTGGTTGGAAACCCAAAAAGGGATGCAAATTGGTTATTATATCCAATTTAAAACCTACAAAGGATGGAATGTTGGTGTGTTACTTAGTTGAAAAACCAAAAGGGTGGCTAAATAGTGCACAAGAGGTGAAAATTGAAAATGACACCTTGAGTAATTATTGGGACTCTTAATGGCATAACCATTTATTTAACTCTATGTAACTTGTGCATTCTCAGAGATCGTATGACATTATCTCATGAAGAGACAAAATTTTAAGTCCAAGATAGTGTTTTTAGAAGAACATGGATTGTAAAGTTGTGTAGGATATCTGTCTAATATTTGTGTGTTATGTACTTATTTTGTCATTGTATAGCTTATTTTTGCTTATTTTCATGAGTTGTAATAATCTATACTATGAATATAGTTCAACTTTGGCACCAAGTATGAGAATAATATGAATAGTCATGGATTAGAAACATCTATATACTTTTGTTTTAAGAAGAAGAGGGTTATACTTTTTGAAGAGATCAATAGAGATTATCTAGTTATCGTTACATATATGATTTCTTGGTATGTTCCTTTGATTCACTGTCATGTGTCATGTCTTGGTTATTTTCTATTTGAATTATTTTGAATGCATTATTTCAATATATACAATACTAGTTTTTCTTAAATTTCTCAATAAGATAAAATAATTAATGCATCTTATGTTTCTGTCATCCAATTTCCTTTATGTTATAATAAACTATTATTCTCACATGAATTAAATTAGATCTATCCTCATCATTAGCATTTTTTAATTCTTCAGGAACCTCTACTAATAACTACATATAGATGAAATGAGTGCTTCTAATATTAGGTAATACTCATATCAAATTGGTTGATAAAGGTCAATAAGGAAAAATGTGACCATGTCAAATGAACCCTAATATATATACTTAAGTTATAGAAGAAATTTATAACATGTTATGTGCCAAAGTTATTATTCCAATTGATGAATCTAAGTGGGTTAATCGCACTGTGATTTTGATTTAAAAGTATGTTTGCATTCAAATTTGCATAGATTATAGTCTAATTAATTTGGTGTGTGTAACAAACCCTTCCCCAACACCTTTCACTATGTAAATTTAATAAGGTTTTGTTTCGTTTGTGATCTAAACCTTTACTAATGGCTTTTATGGCTATCATCAATTGCAAAATGTTGAGGAAGACAAGGATAAGACCACTTGTTCCACTTAATGGGGTTTGTTTTCATACAATGTTGTGACTTTTTGTATAAATAATGCACTAGTAGTGTTATCATGAATCACAGTGGAAGCATTGAAGGATTTTATTCACAAGTTAATTCAAATATAATTGAATGATTGAATCATGTATGTTCTATTACATGATCACTATGATAACCTATGCCTCATGATAGAGAATTTCTACCAGCTTTAGATTTATTTGAATTTTAACGAATGCACCTTTTTCACAACTTTTTGTATTTTGTTGGGGGCATCTCATCTATTAAGATGGACTACTTGTGGACCTAGCCAAGGTTATGATCATTGTCGAAGTCCCAGATCTAATCACTTAGCATGAGGTCTACACCTTTTTAGGTCATATGGGGTATTATCAAAAGTTAATTTGGGGTTATGCCAACATCATATCACTACTACAAGAGTAAAAAACCACACTAGTTATTGCACTCATTCTCTAGTTTCTATATTGAAACCAATTATTTTATGTGCATGTTGACACTTCAAGCATGGTATTTGGTGTTGTCATATGACATCTTAATTAGGGAAGCCTCAATCATCTTATTTATTTTGTAATTCAAAATCTCAAACCAATTGAATGGAAAGATTCCACAATAGACTATGAGGCACTATCTATGGTTTATTTTCTTCAATTTTTTCTTGAATATTTATATGCAACCCTATTTGTGTTTTATATATATCATGAAGTGCTCGAGTATTTGGTAAATAGATCAAAATTTCAAGGAACCATTTGTCGATGGATTGTCCTATTTCTAGAATTATAGTCTCCATGGTCATGAAACCTGACAATGTTAATTTTGGTCCAAACCATCTATTACATATTCAATATGGAGAACCAACATAAATGATTAAAGATGACTTACGTAGTGTAAAAAATTTATGACTTACGTGCATACCTAAAGAATTGTAGGACATAGCTAATATTATTATAATAGGATTAATTTCAGATCATCTTAACACCCATGAGAAAAATAAATTGCTAATACATGATGCCCCTCTTTATCCTATTGGTGGATAGCTATGCAAACATGCTTGAGATGAAGTATTATGAAGTTGTGTAATGAAGCAAAAACGTGTGTAATTCCTTTAGGAAGTCCATGAGGGTTTGAATGATAGAAATTACGGTGGTGACATAATATCATGCAAGGTGTTACTAATCAGGTTATGGTGACCCACTTTATTCAAATATTCCAAATATTGTGCATGGCAATATGATATTTATCAATGCATAGGTAAACCAAACCAAAGGGATGTTAAGCCCCTTTAGTCCATCTTTGATAATGAACCCTTTGATAAATGGGTTGTTTATTTTGTTGGACCCAATAATCCTATTAAAATATCATTTAGGGTTTGTTACATCATTAATTTCATAGACTCTCTTATGCATTGGGATGAATCCATGCCCACATGAATTTATATAACTACGATCGTCACCAAATTTATATGGAAAAAAAATATCACTAGGTATGGATATATTTCAATTTTCATGAGTGATCATGGCACTCATTATCTCAATGAAACAATATTCATCCTCTTGGCTAAGTTTTTCATAGTGTACTATAAGGTCACACCTGACCATCCTAAATCTAATGGCATAACTAAAGACCTTAACAAGATCTTAGGTCATACACTAACCAAGATTTCTAGTATCAATTCCACTAATTGGGATGGTCAAGATTCTATAGTATTATGGGCCTATCAGATCACATACAAAATTGAGAAAAAGAGTAGTCATTTTAATACTATCTTTAGCATTGAATCAATTTTACCTATTGAGCTCCGTATACCATATTTATGTATTTCATGCATTGGTTTACTAGATGACAAATAATATGTAAAATAACATTTGGACACTCTACTTAAACTATAAGAATCACATTTTCTCCCACATTGGATTCAAAGAGTTGAGAAGTAAAACTATTACACTTAACATGATGAACATCTTAAAACCAAAGTTTTACGTCCTAGTATACATGTCTAGGTTTATGATTTCAAGGTTTTGAGCCACTTAGCTAAACTATCGATCCACTGGGATGGTTTGTTTATTATTAATTATATCCATCTTATAAGCTCTCAAAAATTGAATAGGTTAGATGGATAATTCCTAACAAGCCGTTTCAATGGTAGTTAACTTCAGCCCTACCATTCAATTTATTTTTTCTCTTTTTATCAATAAAGTTTATGCCAATAATATAGTTTATAATTTTTTTTAATTTTAATTAATTATGGTATAGAGTGTACACTTTTTTTTTCTATCACTGATTTTATTGACAATTAGATCTTCAAAAAAAATTGTGGAGGAACACACACATAAGCTAAATAAGATAGTTAAGTCATCTTCACGTAAATAAAACAATGGATAATTTATATGGTATCAAATATCTTACAAGAGGGGTGTATAAGACATGACACAAGGAGAAGATGCATAATATGGGGTGCATGATGTATGTGCATAAATGGTAGCATGAGGCGCATGAATGTAAATGATAACATAAGATGAATAGGAGATGACCCATGGAAAAAGAAAAAAAATGAAGATGATAAGAGAAACACCATTAAAAGATGAGTTAAAATGGTTTCTTACCAATAAAATGAAAGGTTAAAATGTTTAAAAACAGCATGCACTATGGGAAAGGTGCAAAAATGCACCACGGATGAGACATGCATTCATAATTGATAAAGTGGTATGAATGCCAAGAATGTCGAACGGATGAAAAAGTATGTGATTTAGACTATTAAGATAGGATATGATGGATTATGGTATGGAAGAGAGTTAATTCAAGGTGAATAAGATAATTCAATAAGTCAAGAATTTTTGTAAAACTCCATAAGGCTTCTCATTTCCATTTTTTATTAATGAAAAATTTAAGAACTATAGAGCTCATAAAAATAAGAACCAACAAAAAAAAACATGATTACACATTAATATCATTTACTAAATATAATGAGAGATTAAGGTGATATCATTCAAGTGATAAATAAGTAAAATCATGTCCATATAAGTAGGAAAGGAGAGTTTCAAGTTAAAGATGTCAAATCTTCCATTAGAGGAAGGTGAAGTAGGGAGATGAATAATTTTACATATACATAAGAGGAGTCAAGATGCATTTATTTAAGATATTTTGTTAGATATGTGTTAAAATTGAATACATCAATCAATTATGTAGCCTAAATATAAGTCTAGTAAGAGTAGATAACTATTACCATCCATTCAGTAAGTTGAAGAGTTTGAGGTCATAGAAGGAGGTCCCATGTACATTGAAGAAGAGTAAGTTCCCATGCTCATTTAGAATGAGGGTTTTAGTGAGGTTATTGTGTAGGTAAAGAAAATAATAAAATTGAGGTTATGAAAAAATGCCATTATAACACAATCTCCTCCCCCTATTATGATTGAAGAGATACAATATTTAGAGGTAGTGTTGCACATGGATGACTAAGAATATAATGTTACTATCTATCAAGTTTGAGATTACATTCACTATCAGCTAGGGAATCAACTTTATTTTGAAAATTATTATTAGGTGGATATCTGAAACACCTAGTTTGAGATCACCTATGACTTCACAAACTACAACTTTCTAGAAGATGTGGCAATGCTCCAACTCTTCAATCTTCCATATTTTTTGAAATAATAAGAGGTAGTTCAGTTCTTAGTCTTGTGTATTCAATAACGCTACCTCGATTTATATAAGAAAAAAATGAGGATAAATCATGAATGGATCCATAAAGTAAGTGGGTTGCTTTATTCTAGAGATGACCCTAGCATAGATATGAAATATCAAGAAGTAATTGATAGGCCAATTGTGGCACTAAATAAAATAAAGAAGAGAACATTATGTATGTCATTGATCTAAAATATCTAAAAAGTTGAATAATTATGTGCTTGGCCATGACCAATATGGGAGGGAGGCATGGATATGTGGAAAGAGGTAAACATGGCACACCTCTATATTTCCATCTAAATGGCCAAGGGATCAAATTATATTTACTCCTAATATTTTGTAGAAAATATTTTATAGTAAGTAGATAAGGCACATCGCCTTCCCAACCACAAGTTTCCTTAGGGTAAAATTTTTATACTCGTGTTTTCTATTGATATTGGCATCCTAGAATAACTAGTCAAGGAAGTGAAGTGTGTTTACCCACTAAAACACAAATCCCCTAATGAACAATTCAAGTGAATAAGTTTCCTTGGTGCCATCACACCCTCCCATAATGCCAAGATTAAGGGTTGGTATAATGGCATGAAGGAGGACTTTGTGGATGAGGGGCATTTACCCAAAGAGTTAAACATGCATAATTTTTTGTAAAGAAACATTATTCCCTCTTACATATATAGACGGTAACTATGGACAACATATTAGGGTGGATTAAGTCTCCCTATGCCTTAACCAATAGATATTTCATAGATTCATTGACACACATTTTTTATGTTCTCCATGTGAGTATTGATGTATTAAAAATTGATGTTGAGGTAAATACAATTAATTCTATTTATTCTTACCTAGGATGACACACATATATGGAGAAGTAGGAATCTAATATAAATAACATTAATTCCTACTAGCTAGTCATGTAGGAAAAAATGTGGTCATTTTATACATCAGGAGCACTGGTGGTAGAGAAGGAACAACTTCCCTCCCAAAAAGAGATGTGCATGGAGGTAAGGTCATGAGAAAAATAAAATAGGCCAATACATGAGGCCTTCACCTCTTGTGGGATAAATTATCAACCCAAGATCATCCAAACAATCAGTAATAGGTATCATAGACACCAAAGATTGTGTGGTTGCATGTAGAGTGGGATCACATCATTTCATCCCAGCTAGCCCTGCAAATAGAGTGTAAATTAAGAAGGTCAACCCAACACCAACAAAATATTGATAGCTTTTGGTGGAATATAAATATGGCTCTGCACATTCTATTACTCAAGATGATTTTGAACAAGAAGTACCTTAGGTGGTAATTATAAACATAGGTGAGGATTCTCCAAAGGTTTACACTATCAATGAACCCATGCCCAAGCCCAACAAGGAGAAAACCCTTGATCCTAGTGAAGAGTAAATTGATGAAGATTAGAATATTAACATATAACATCCAAAGTATGAGGAAGTATAAATATGAGAAGGCTCCAAAATAGATTACCTTAGTTCTAGTTCGAGTGAGAAATAGGAGAAGATTTCTATGGTCATTGATTTAGAGCATGACCCCCAAAATGGGAAGGAACTAATATATGAAACAAATAAACAAAAATACTCAAATAAATAAACTCCTATTTGTGTTACTTTATAATATGACATGCCCAATAAAACATTTATATTTATGGAACTTTTTACTTGAGCATGAGTCCATAGTACAAAACCAAAGTGAAATGTCCTTCGATATGGAAGTATACCATGATAAAGAATGATTTGAAATTCCAAAAGAGAGAAATAATATAAGAATAAAAGTGTTCAGTTTTTCTAACATACTCTAGATTATTCCTATGATTTTCTCTCTAATTCAATAAAGTGCACCATTGATCAAGTTTGCCCTAGAAGTTTTTAGGCAAAATATTTTCAACGACTATGACATAAACAATATCCATGCTAAACATTAGGAGGTTTTTTAGATTTATAAGGATAAACATGAATAATGGCTAAATCTCACATAAAAAATTTAACAACTCTATTACTGACTTTATGCAGTTGAGGTAGTGTGACTTACGATTTTGGTCCTTTGTCAAATAATAATTAGAAGTGAATCGATGATTGTGAATGACATTATTTTGACTGAAGAGGCCATAATAATCTATAGATACTATAGGAGATTTTGTCTAATAAATGTAAGAAACAACTGAAACCTAAAAATTAGAATATTTTGGCAACCAAATAGTTCACAAAGGCCATGGAGGTTTGCCATATCTTTTTGAATCAATGAGGTGACATTATTACCATTGCAAATGTAGTTTTGGGAAAACTAACATGAGTGGTAAAATTTTAGAATAACAACCACTCCTTCAAGAATAATAACATAGAAAATGGCTAAGAATTCCATAATCATCAAAGGTGGTGCCCATTCTATAAATTCTTTCTATGAAATCAAAGAGATAGAAAAGAAAATAAGCACCCAATGACAAGATTTGAATGGTAGTTTCTTAGTGCTTCAATGGAAGGTTTTTGATGAAGTTAGGTCCCTTGAGGATTCCTGCAATTATATATTTTCTTAGAATGAGATGTTAGAAACTCAATTAGATGGATTTTTAGAGCATCTTGATAAATTAATACATTAAAATAACAAGTGGAATTTATTAATTCCACTCTACACATAACCCTAAACTAGTGGAGAGAACTCAAGTGTAAAGTACAATAGGTTGATACTGTATTTTTCAAAACTAATGAAACTACAACATAATATATAATTTATGGCATAAATTTTATAATAAAATATTATATCTATGTTAATAACATAGCATGGTAATGCAAGGGTGAAAGAATAACATAAAAGAGTTGGGCATGGATAGATCATGGCATAAAATAATATGGAGTAGAAGAGAAAAGAATGAAATAACAACACAAAAGACAGTGGCCCTAAAGGGAAAGTCACTAAAGACAAATAAGCTTGGAACCAAGGATAAAAATATGCAAGACTCACAAAAGTACAAGACTAGGACAAGGGCTGAGGAAGAAGAGGTGGTTGCAAAATAGTTCATAAAAGTAGTGGGGATTAATTAGAACACAAATCTAGCACTGGATTATCAAAGAAGATGAAAAATAGAATGAATATCTAGCATAGAGAGGGTACATAGGGGAAGTAAGACATAAGTAAATATAAAATCATTGTAATGTATTTCCATGACTCATTATTATTAATTTTCATTAGTTAGTCATCACTTTGTATTAATGATATAATTGAAGGCAAGGGGTAACACCTATCTATAAATAACCCTTATCATTTTCTGAAAAGCCTACTAGATGTTGTAATCATTATATATTTTATTAATAGAGTTGATATTTTTTAATGTGTAGAATAATTATCAATATTTATATCTAAGGATATTGATTAATGATATTGTAAGTTAATATTCGTATTAAATGAAAGAAGTAGAACTAGTTCTTGTTTAGAAATTTTGATGTATTTATCTCTATTGTGTTAAAAATTTTATTATAATAATATTTATATTCATTGGATGGATTGGTCAAATGGATAAATTTAGACTAATAATAATAGTGACAATGACTAAATGTAATAATTCAAGTGACTAAGTAAGATAAAGATTAACTAAATGCCATCAGACAACATAATTGATAGGGACCGGTCCCTGCTACGTACCCCAAGTGAACACATAGGGTTACCCCTCACATTATATATTGATGCATAATACCATTTTTATCATCATTATATTGGGGTCCCAACTAATATTTATCTATATGAAGATAAATAAAAAGACCAAACAAGTTAGCTCACTTTTTGGTTTTGTAGAGATGATTAAATCACTCAATCTTTCCAAGTTTATAGGTTAGAATTGAGTACATCATATAGAGTCAATATTTTAATATTTTTATTTGACTTGATTCACTCAAATTTATTATGTTATAATTATTATGGGGTTTCACAATTTATCTAATCTCAACTATTAGGTGGAAACTCATATTTCTCCATGTTTCGGGACATGTGTCCTCCAATCTCTCTCTATCTCTTTACATATATGCACTTTCTATATTTCATGTTTGTCCTAATATTATTTTTAATGATTCATAATGATACATAATCCAAATCAATTTTTCAAAAGGCAATATGGTTGCATCAATACACATATTGTACTCATAAACCTTGCTCTCTATCAATTTAAATCATTTTCATGCTTTTAATTTTAGATTATCTGAATTGATATTGTATTACAATATGTTCTTGATTAGTTATTCACCAAAAAATTACTAAAGTTGGACTCAAGCGAAGACAATGTATGTTATACACACATAGGTATGCATTTATTCTCCTTTAAACTAGTAACTTCCTTAATATATTATGGGGGGAATCTAGACACTATTTATGAATTGTATATCATCTTAGTCTTGTACACTTGGAAAATACATATCATGGATGTAACTTTAGCTTATATACCTTTCTTGTTCCCAAAAGTTTCACATAAACTATATATTTGTGCCTAATTTCTTATATCTTACTATAACCAATTAATTTTAATGTCCTAAGCATTATATCTTACCTTAATATTGTAAAATACTTATCTTCCATGTCTACAAGTTCTTAAAATACACCTATTTTCCTACCTATACTACACTTATGTCCCACTTAGATGCCTATGTTGGCAAAAGTGTCTTATCCTAACAAAAGTGTCTAGTTCCTTGAAGTCATCTAGTTTTCACAAAATACCTATTTCTATAGTTGGCCTAAGTGCTATAATGTGAGTTATTCTCTAAATGGATTGGTATGAATATAGGATCAACCCTCAATCACTACTCACTTAAAAAATACCTAGCAAAGATAAAGACAACTTACTAAAAGAATTATATCAAGTACTAAAGATAAAAAATATTCCTTATTCTCTTCTATTTCCTTATGAGTAATAGCGAAAACATATCTATGAGACTGGAGTACTAAAGGAGTAGCCAAAGGGCTATATTTTTGAAGATACAAGCTAGGTCATTTTTGTACTCATTTATCATGCACTACATGATTTACACACAACCCAACATGTAGGGGAGAACTATATAAATATGAAATCCTCTTTTAATTGATCACTATATAGGAAACACTGATTGATAAAGGGGTATTTGTGGCATCTCAACATTGTTTACCAACTAATTTATTTTTCTCACAACTAATCTAAAGATGAAGAACTAGGGTTTTTAATTTAAAAAGGAGTGATAACTCATGACCCCAAAATAAATTCACTAGAGTGAAGGTGACACATAACCCAAAAGAATCAGTGTGGTCACATCCAATTTTAACAGGTACTCTATATTAGTCACCTACATTTGATCTAGACAATAACATTGATGTAATTATCCTAATTCAATGAAAGCACTACAGATACAAAGGTAAAATTCATAGAATCATGTGACTTTTTTAGAATCTAAATTGAGTCCAAATTCTAATTGTTTCTATATATAGATATGTATTAGCATCAAAACTACTTAAACATCTTATTTCCTTTATGATTGTTATATATATCATAGTTTTAATTTTTATCTTTATCATTTTAGTATAATAAATTTAATATATGTTCTATCTAAGTTTCATAAAAAAATGAACTCCTTTAGAGATAGTCTTCCATCCTTGTGTTGTAGGCTATATCTACCCTTTTAACCATATATTCCCCACATATCTATTTTATAGGGTAAAATAATAAGTTGAAAAGTAAACTAGTGGCTTGTGTAGACTTGTGATATTTTTGGGAAAGAATGCCTATGAGATAGAGTTAATTGAAGGTATAAATATATTGCCTATTGTTAATTTGGCTTATTTATATCCATATTATGAGGGACAAAGTAGTGAGAATTGAATTTAAAATTATAGAAAAACATATTAGAGATTCTAGATACCTATAATAAAAGTGGGGTACCAATATATTTGATAAAGTATAAAGGATGAGACAAAAAATATGTGACATGACGTAGTGCATCTTAAGTTGAAATATAATGAATATCACTAGTAGAGTTTGTAGAAGTCTTGAGTAAGGGAAGATGTTTATTTTATTATGTAAGGTGTATGATGCATGAACATTTGGGTTCAATAGAAGTATAACATAAACAATATAAAAACATGTTAGCTTATGAATTTGTCTACATGTTGTGATGTGGAAGTTTTTTTGAACACATTCATTTTTTGTTTATCTTTTTTAAAAACTTTTTTTTTGCACATATCATATTCATTTTAATTATAATTGTCTTTTCCATGAATGTGTTTAGTGTACTTATGTGTTTCCTGTGACCACACATGTGTCTATAATATTCTATGGATTTGTTTATTACATGCATTTATAACCATTCCTATATTTGAATCTCTAAAATTTATTTTTTAATATTCTCTTAATGTATAACCATTTTGAGATTGTATAATTTCTTTGTTAGCCTATGAAATCACTTTCAAAAACATGATATTTGGATTTTTTTCACCTTAGTAATGAATTAGGTGACACATATGGAGGTAATTGGATATTAATTACATAAATTATGTGTTGAATTTATTCCTAATGTAATACATGACATTGTTATTGATGTGATGTAAGGATCATGGTGAAAAGGTTTTCATGGAGATTGGTGACTACAATGTCTAGTGAATCTCATGTGATTTATTTTGTGACTATGACATGTTATGGAAAGATCCATTTTTTATTATTTGATAATTGATTATGTATGTAATGTAAGAATATATGGATTCCTTTAATAATTTCCATGTCTTATTTAGTGGAACGTTGAGTTCTAACATGTTCTTGTTCATTTGAAATATGAAGACATTTAATGTTGTCAACACAGTAGGGAATGTTAATATTATTAATGGGGTAAAAACACAAAATATAAGTATTTTGGTATTGAATATATATAAGTATGCCTTTACACTTGTTCCAAAAATTCATTTTATATGGATTTTGGTTAGAATATTATATCTAATATTTTTATTGAAAAAATATGTAAGTTAGTAGACCCAAGATCTATTGATTTCATTCAAGAATGAATGTCATTATGAGATCATGATATGATTATGTCATTGTCCTTGTTTTATTTCCTTTTAAATGAAATAAAATATAGATTTGAATTATGTTTATTTCATTTCACTAAAATTTATGTTCAGTATTCTGTGTTCCATGGTTGAAGGATTTTATTAAATAATATCCATAATAATAATAGTATAAATTAATACCTCAAAGTAAAAATTAGATGTTGACTATGTAGATATCTAATTTTAATCACTATTATGCCAAAAATTCTAATATGAACAATAATATACAATAACACACAATCTAGACCAAATCAGTAAAATGCTCTAAACCATCGACACACATCACATGCATGTGTTGATTCTTGTTCATTGATCCCTATTAAGGGAAATGCATTTTATGAAATCTTTATCTTTTCTTAATTCACTTTTAGTCAAATTAAAACCATGTAAAATGACATCTTAGACCACTAAAATATTTTAATTCGATTGCACAAGTCATATGTACTTGATAATTTGCATCTATAATGCCCTAATCGGGGTATTATCATGTACATAACTAACTTCTTTTGATTGTACTCCAATCAAATTATGACTCATTAAAATGACATTTATGACCAAGTTGATTAAACATGCAATAAATTTCAAAAGAATTGGAGAAAATTAATTACAATTATTTAATCAAATCAAAACCAAATTAGAAGCTTAAGTGGAAAAAACATGAAGTTGTTTAATATATATTTAATGGAAATTCATTATTCAACTATACATCATTGATGACATCATCACAAGGTATCATCCACAAGGCATTAATGGATGAAAATATCTAGATTAAGTCTATCCATGCTTTATTAATGCTATGTTCATCCAAATATTGATGAAAATATTTATTTCTTATCCTTTCAAGATTGAATAATTCCATGGACACACATTTTGATCTCAATATGGAAGGTCATGGTTGATTTTCAAAATTTTAGAAAATCTATAAATGGGTGAGCAAAGACCATAACAAATCAGATATTTTTTTATGTAAGCTTACTATCTAGAAATACCTTATAAAAACTTCAATTGAGTAACATTATTATGCAAAAATATTTCTAGATAAGCTTCACTCATCCCTTAAATTGACTAATCTAAGAACCAAATCCATTGATGAGCTAAGATATGATAGAGACACATGCTATACCACATTGATGAGTACTTTGAGTACCAGATCTAGGCATAAGCATACTTATCAAACATTTTTGATGGAGAGTTGTTACTTGAAGGTATTACATTGTATTAATTTTGTAATTAGTTCCTTGAGTTCATTAACACCACCCTTTGAGGGAGTAGGATTAGCATGTTAGTTCTTTATGCTTATTTTGTGTTTTTATCTAATAACAAATGGAATAACTTACTTCATAATCCTATTCTACATTTCAGCATGTTTGGTGGGACTATATATCTCATGCATCATTTTAACCTTCTAGTTTTACATTTAGAACCTCTTTTTAGGTTGTTTTTCTCTACTTTTCTTCTAATTTTCACATTTTATGAGTTTAGATAAAATGCTAAGGTTGACATATGAATTAAAAATTAGACCTAAACATCATTGAAAATGCCCTCTAGAATGGTGAGATCACCCTCAATAATAATGAGACTAATCATGAAAATTTTAGAATTAACTATTGTGTTTTTTTGTTCTTTATGTGTTTCTTTGTAGAAATATGATATTGACCTGAAGATTAGTGATATCCACCTATGGAATGACAAGGTATTTAAAAATGAGTCATATTATCCTAAACCAACTTTTTAGGTGACTACTTTCTTTTCTTTTTTCTCATTTTTGGTGAATTCACCATTTTTATCAATGAGATCAACCTGCTAATCAGTGGAATCATCACATAGTCTATTTGATTCTTTGGGTATTATCAAGATCACTCTAAGGGATAGAAGGATTACCGTATGGAATGGAGAGAATGCTCTAAAAAATGGAGAGATTGACAAGTGTAAAAAATCAATAGATTTAAAACAATAATCTCAAGTTTATTTTGACATCCCATACCCCTTTCTAGACTTCTAACACTCTACTGTTTAGGTTTAAGACACTTCATTAGTTTATTTTTTACAATAATAAAGGAAATTTTCAATCACATTTTAATTTGGGATTAAAAAAATTATCATAGCTCAGGAATCTTAATATTATTTACTTTTGATCATTTTTTAATTGGCTAAACTAGTTTCAAAGTTCTCTTACTTGCTCATTATCTTTGAAAACCAATATTAGTGTGTATTCTTCCATATATCCCCTTGAGTTAAATTAGGTTATCAAAAACATTTTTATATTTAATATTACCTCTTGGTCCAATCATAAAAAGAATGCCACAAAGGCATTCCACAAGATATGAATGTCTTTTGTAAGCCACAACTAAGCTTAAAGTCCTTATATTTTCATTTCTTGTGGGTGGAAGTTCATAGCCTCAACACATGTTATTTAGATAAGAATTTACCTAATATTTCATATTCATAAATAATTTTAACCTTGATCCATAATGTGGTATATAAATTAGGGCACATGATATTATGATTGGCAAGGGACTAATAGAATAACATCTTTCATCGTAATAAAAACTCAAGGCAGGTCTGGCTAACCTATAGATTCCACTAAGAAGTAGACATATGGAGTCACTATGTAATATAATATACCCTTGCATAGTAATTTATTTGGTATGAAATCAATTTACATGATTGTATCTCTAGTTTTAACCACACATGGGACCATCTGGAATGCACAAAAATTATGCTTTTTAGATAAATCCCATTTGTCAACCAATATTATTGGTGCATGTTAAGTAGACTAAAGTTACATATCACATTAGATATCCTAAGATAAGAAGGGGGGATAAAAACCATACTTTCCATGTGTGTCTAATTTTTTATATTAATAACTTATTTCCTCTTAACGATTATATTGATGGAATTCAAGTGTATGAAGCCATCATGTAAATATATAGGATAGGAAGTATAATTTCGTGTTTTTATTATTATTATTTTCTTACATTATATTTTGAGTCCATAGATTATTTGTGTGCGACCCAAATCACATCCAAAACCCAAACAATGGTTTACACCATTTGATTTGAACAAAGATGGATTAGGCTATACAAATTCAAAACATTTTAGCCTTGTTCAAAATTAAATCCAATAATTTGGGTTTGTATCTCCAAAAATCATCTTTACATTGTGTTTTTGAGTCTAAACTATTTACTATTTATAAAATATTAAGTCCTTTTAACCCTAATTCAAAATTTCACCTTTTTAAGTTATAATCCAAAACATGATTGGTCTATGCTGGAGTATTGCCTCCAACTTGGGCATGGGTGGTTCACCTTTCATGCTTAGTTTGAGTAACATGGGTGAAATTTTCCACTTGTGTTGAAGGTAATTTGTATATACACATATATATTATATTCTTATTTTTAACATAGGTCATATTTCATTCACTCACACTCTAAGTTCTTGGGACATTCAACTTTATTCTCCATGGTGCGTTGTTATGATGCGATTTTCTTTTAGGTTTTATAATTAGGATTTATTTTGTTAATTCTCATCCTAAGATTATTTGTATTTCATCTTAATCTTCTTGATTCAAAAAATTTTCTTCTATTTTTTTTAATCACATCCCATCATATTTGCGCTTACATTTTTATGATGTTAACATATTTTGAACTTAGGATTTCTTATGTCACCCTACACCCTAAGCTTCTAAGTTGTTTTACCCTGTTCTAATTTTTCAATTTTGACCAACCAAGGTTGATTATTCTTGAAACTTCTTTATTCTAATAGTGTGATATCATTCAATCTTTTATAATTATAGTATGGATTTTACCTTGTATTTTTTTGATTGAAGAGTCCGAAAACATCTTTTAAATGTTTATAAAATAAAAATATAAAACACTTATCAAATACAAAAAACCATATTCAAGCATGTAAAGGTATACTTTTAATGGGGTCTCTTATGGACCTACTTATGAATAAGAGCATTATTACAATGGATAGTAAACATCCCTCATGTTTGATGATATAACAATTATAGTAGGATTTGAACACAATTATTATGAAAAACAACATATAGAGTACAATGATGAATCTCCCCTAACATTAATAAAATTAGGATATATAATTCCACTTAATTTCCTAATGGAATAATTGTATATGATTTTTTGATTAGATGATCAAGACCTAGGGCAACCTCTTACTCATGTTACAAAATCCAATGTTACTTCCACTACTTAAGGGAAAGAACCACTTGTAGAGTCCTCCCCAACTAATCAAGATATTGATACAAAGATCCAAAAAATCATTCAGTGATATATAGATCAACTTATCATAGACCTAACAAATTTTTTATTTGTGACTTCAATTGAATATATCACATTTAGGGAGAAAGAACAAAAAATAAACTAAATTCAGTAAGCATTAGCTGATCCTACATATAGGGTTAACCTTGGGGATTCTCCTAAACAAAATAAACCTATAGATAATTTGCATCAAGTTCCACTTTATATGGATAATACTCTATTCAATCATTAGGATACTTTTTCCCATTCATAATAGTAAGTTATTAATGACTCATCACAAATTGGAGGTCTTTAAAAAATAGTTTACCAATCTCTTACTAAGGGAAGAAAATTCCCCTTTTAAACTACAAATTATAATGTCTTTTGGTGAATAGACAAGAAGTAACCAAAAATCAATAAATTTATTATAGGTCACAACAACAGATTCCTCCAAATCAATATGAATCACCTAGGAATTCACACCAAAATTAGTTGAATCAATAACATCAGACCTAATAAAATCCAAGAGTAAACTAGAACTAAAATTTTAGCCAAAGGGTTCATATCCGTAATAGGAACATATAGTGGGGTGGGGGCGGGTGTTATATTCATACAAAAGGAATTATATTACATTGACAAATGCACCAAACATGCAAGAGTGGAATTTAATGAAATAAATATTCTCAAGGCTTGACACAAGAAACTAAATAAATAAATATAGGTTTGAGTAGATATGTTCTTATCAATTTTAATTAATCATTCTCTAGTTCACCTCATTTTAAGGAACCTTATTTTGATAAATAAAAAGGGATTGGTGACCCTAGATAATACATTTAAGCCTTTTTGTATTGTTTCAAGAAGTAGCCTACAATAATGTTTATTTTGTCCATTTGTTTCCATATAGTTTGGAGATATAAATTGTAGATTGACTCATAAAATTACCTAAGGGATCGTTAAAAAATTAGAATGATCTATCAAATAAAATTCAACCATTTCTATTACAAAATTAAGCATGAGTTAACAATGGCTAACTTATGCAAAGCAAAAAAAAGAGATAGAGAAATCTTCATAACATACCTAAAATAGTGGAGAACATTAGCTAGTCACTTTTAATACAACTTGAAAGATAGGCAGTTGGCTGATATTTTGGCCAATAATCTACACCTTAAAATATTTCACAATCTAAGACTCATTTATGCCACCAAATTTGAGGAAATTATTGATAACTCATTGTAGATTTAGAAGGATATTATAACCAAGGGCATTATGAATATCTACTCATAGGATCAAACATTTAACTATACCCAACTAGCTATTCAAGTTACTATTATAGAAAAACCTAAGGTTTTTTATAAGAACAAGAACATGGTGGGAAATGGAGTGATAAAATTTAGACATGTACAAATGGTGTAGGCTCCATCATATGCAAATATACAACCCAATCCACCAACTACTTTATAGATAACACCTCCAAGCAGAGGTCTTAATAACAATACACCATTCAATAAATTGGGATAACCTATTGAGTTTGCATTTTAGAAGCTCATGGTAGCCAATTTTATTATGTGTCTCATAGAAAATCCATTTCATGAAGATCATCCTAAACCGGAATGGTATCATTAAGATGAGTTTTGAAATTTAGATCATGTTATTGGCCATGCCATTCATTGATGCATATAATTGAAAAAAAAAATTTAAAAGCTAATTGAAAATGGATAAATTGGAGTCAAATAGACAATGTCAAATGCTAATCAATTAATAGATATATATAATGACCGATTTCCCAAACATAGTCAACATCAGTAAGGAAATAATCAAAATCAAGGTCAGGCTCATGGCCAATGAGGACAAGGCTAGAAGCCCAATTAGTATAATCATAATTAGTATCATAATAAACAAGATAATAACCTAAGTTATAAAATCATGTCATATGATTATAATAATACAATGGGATGTATTTTTAGTAATCACCTTGCCACTATTAAAATCAAAACTTGAGAACTATCCAAAACTTCTTGAAGTGTTGGTCCCACTATTTTAGGGTTGACACCCTCTTCTTGAAGTAATTTTGCATTAGGTTCAAGCAATTCCATTACTCCTTATTTTCCATAGGTTACTTTTTTTGGACCACCATCCCATTCTTCTAATTATAATGACTTCTTGAAAACTCAAAACTTCATAATCACAACAAGCTCATGATTTACTCTTAAAGTACCTTTATCTTATTCCACTACTGAGCCAAAAATTAACCCTATACCTTATACTTCTTCTAATTGTAATAAATCCTTTATGACTTGAAATTATGCAATCTAAACTAGAATATAATATATCACCCTTCAAGGCCTTTTTCCTTGTTCCAACATGGAACCAAATCAAGATACTATGACTTCTAATCCTAAAATGAACATTATACTCACCAATGCCAAAATCTCCAATCCTTCTGCTAATAATCCATATAATATTTGGCACCAAATGAGAAAAAAATATACATAGATTTATATATTATATTTATTGTGCATGAAAAAATTTCACAACACCATTCTGAATGAATTCCTCCAATAGTCCACTATTCCTAGAGACACTAATCCCATTTAATTACAAACCCTTTTGTTGCATCTATCTTTGAGCCAACAACTCAAGTTTTATTAAATAAAAATGTCTTCCTTTAGTACAACCCATAATAATCCCTTGTACATAGAGTTTATTATCTTTCATAATAAGATCATGTTAGCTCTTATAGACAATGATTCAATGTTAAACATAGTCTTACCAAAGTTGATACTTAAGTTAGGATATACTACCAAGGTCATGCATCCTAACACAATCATCATCAAAGTGTATGACAACACCAAAAAATGTATAGGTATGGTTTAGGTCCTGAGTATAATCTTTTGGGCATAGATGATCAAGGAAAGGTTAGATTAGTATCATCACCTGACTCTATCTAAACAACACCCAATCTATGATCTCAATCCATTAGTTCAAGTTTTGATATATTTAAGCACATAATGACTTAGATCCAATTATATTAATATGATTTTTACACCCCTATTAGCTCAATATTCATAAAGGATACTTTGGGTTTGAATGAACAACCTCTATGAATCATCATTAAGACTTAAACCATGTGTAGAAGGATTGTAAGGAGCTCAAAGTCTACAATATTGCATTCATATATCTAAAAACATTATGCATGGGACCCAAATATTTTCAAGATATTTAATGGGGTCTATGGGATAAACATCGATGTCCATATGTTTAGGATTGGAGGTCTTATATTTATTAACCATAGTTAAGATGGTAGACCTCCAAAAACCTATTTAAACCCTAAGATAGGATAAACATGGGAAAACTTTAGATATTTATAATAAAAAACAAAAATAAACTTTATAAATAATTGGATCACCTGGACCACTCAAAGGAGACCCTATTCATGGTATTGGTATGTATGGACTACTATAAATAATTGTCAAAAACTATGTTTTTACAATAAGTTGAGTAGAAATCAAGGTGAAAAGTTATTTTTATGGTTTAAAATAATTTTAGGTTTGATTTTATACTTGTTTCACCTTATCAAATCATAAAATATCCACAAATCTACCTATAAATTCTTCTGTAAGTCCATAACAAACATTCAGTCTGTAAATGTTAAGAAGCGGCCTAATCACCTAGACATATTTAAGTTTCAAGTTAAAAATATTATAAAGGATTATGTCATTATTTGCAATAATTATTTATATTTAAATCATGCTAATTTATCCATTCTATCTACATGGGTTTCAAGGCCATTCAATCATCCAATAGTCAGGTAACTAGGCCTAGTGGCCTATTTGGTCAACAAAGAGAGATGGAAGTTGGCATAGAGGGGATGATATGAAAAAAATGTAGGGTAAAAATACCTATTTAAATAATTAATAACGTAAGTAAACACACATTGCATGGTTATTATGAAGGAAAGGCCAATTTCTTGAACCTAATTCAACATGCAAGGGAAGATGGGCTACTAAGTGATCCATGGGGAACTTAATATAGCTATTTTAATGTTCATAATTGTCAAAGGAGAGATGATTGACCATAAATGTCATGATAATTCTCATCATGAATTCAAAAAATATGTAACAAGCCTCCATCACTCCATTTCAACACCTAAAAGTCCCATTGAAGAGACCAACGTATGGAGGGAGTATGAGGGACTGTTATAACTATTTGTAATTGATGATGGTGTGGACTATGGTTAATTATGACCTATTTAACTAGTCTCCATGCAATTTTATCCACTATTTCCCTTCTCATTCTTCTATTTATTCAAGCCTTAAGGCCATTATACACATCCCTTACATAGGTATGAGGAAACTTTATGTATATCTATACTTTATAGACCTCTATGACTAATGCATTAACTAATTCATGTGATTTAATATTAATATAGTGTATTTTTGTTGGTTTTACACTCATAAGTGGTAGATTAATCTTCCTTTTATGGTTCCTTACTTCACCTAGATGTTTTATGCAAGTCAGATGGTGTTCAAGTGTTGACAATTGAGGTTGGAGTGGAACTTGATTGTTAATTTTATTCAACCAGACCTTTTTCTCATGGAACTCATGGTATATCCACCTATCACAAACCCTATTTGAAATACTAATGAATAGATACTCTTTGAGGTATTAGTTTAGTTTTTTTTTCATTCACTAGTGTTCTTTTAAGTCAAATAGAGTGGATAATGATATTGATGCATCAAAAAATATGGTTAGGTTTCATTTTATGAATTATCATATCCATTTGCATTCTAAATTCAATATTTCTCAGTGATTTGATCCCCAACATCTGCACTATGGGAGTTAGCCCATTAATCTAAAGGTCTAATCTAGTCATAGGTCACCCAAAACCTTGGGTTATTCCCATGTTACCCAAATGTTGGAGGTAGGCCTAAAAAACCTCTTATAAGGGTGACGGTTAGACATATAAAAATAACCTCATATAGTATACATTATCATCCTTCACATGTAGGTCATCATCCTTCAAGCATAAGGAATCATACATGGTGAAAATAACATCAACAAAGGCTCTTCTATACCTACACCACTATATTTTTTGACTCATTGATCCTCATCCTACTCCTTAGTGATACCAGTCTCTCCCTATCCACTTGAGATATTTCTCACTTACAAATTGATCTCAGTATCTCTACATCACATATAGCTAACTGTGTCTATAACCTTGACAACTGGGCCACTTATCCCCTTAGAATAACAATATCTACATCCTTGGCTAAAATAATGCCTTGTATCCTAGTGTTATCCCCTTGTGAAATAACTAACTATGTATATAACCTCGGTATGTCACTCTATAGTCATGTAATATTTGATAACCTAACATTGATCTCAGTCTACATCTTATAAATCAGTGCATGGTCCTCTATAGACCTACATATATTGAAATAACTTAATTCCCCTATATATATGGTTTTACCTATCCTAGAGGTCCTTACATTCCTTCTATCTATCATGTGTACCTCATTTCCACCTTGTGTATCCCCCATATCTATATCATATCCATCTAGATCAGCTATTATTATATCATTTATAGGCTCCTATTATACCTAAGCATGAACTACCTATAAATAAAGGGCACATTATATAATAATATGAAATAACACTTGAACATATATTTATGTTAGGGCATGACCTTTGTATATCCTTAGTCTCATCCATATCTAATACAAGACTGGGTATTAATTCTTTATCATAGTCAACCGAAACAGTCTAACAAAAACCCACCATGATACATATGTATCTGTAATGCCAACATTAGAAAAAACACCTACATAATCTCATAATGTTAATGCCTTTGCCAAATTATCTGTACCTAATCTATACATTATCCAAATTCCATCTATACCTAACCTAGTCTATACCTCTTTACTAAAAATTCATGGTGGCCTTTAATATAACATGGTGTGATCATGAAACTAATCATGAATATGTCCTCAATGTAAAAACATTGTGTAGTTAAATAGGGATACCAAATAAAGTCACCATTAACCATATCATTGATATACCATTTTTATAAAGTTAAGTCCTCAAGATGACATAATAAACTTAGACCTATCAAGTACCACCCAAAGGCTACTAGATACTTAGGTCCCAATTTGTGTCTAAGCCCTACTGGCCTATCAATGGTTAGATGCTCCCATCATTAGACCTAAAGTAGTGTGTTGTGACTAATAATATATCGTCTCTAATAAGATATCATATGTAGATATTGAGATCATTGAACCAATATAATAGGTCCCCATGAAAAAACATGTATAATGATCAATTACGCCATGGACAACTCCTATCAGATGAAGAGGGAATCACCTTCCACTCTTGTCAGGTAGTAGGTAACTGACAAGTGTGATCAAAATGATTACCTCTAAGGGAACTATACCATCTAATTCTCCCTCTCCATCATTTAGAGGCCAAACCAAATCCTTCTACATACATGTCAATAACATCATTGAGGAACTCTATATCTATCACACCAATCAAGTCTTCCAAAATATCTCAACATACCATTGACATCCTCAAAAGTAAATTTCACCTCTCTAATATATTCTAAACATCCTCAAAAGTAAATTTCACCTCCCTAGACAAAAAATGGAATGTCAAGGTCTCTAAATGCCATTTCTCTATAAGTGATGAAAATACATTTGATATACATGAATCACTAGTAGTCACATCAGGTGATACAACTCCATGCCCCCTATTAGGACCATAATCTCATCAATAAGAATCCCCTATCATCATATAACTTGAGAGCATCAATCCCATGATGTGACCACCCCGACTCATTCTCGCAAGTCAAGACATAAGGAACTACATCAATCATTTTTAGTATAATTATTCAAATATACCTAAATTATTCAAATTTGGGGCCTAGACTAATCTCTTATAAGCCCCATTGTCTGTTCTTCTATCTTTATTTTGGTCCTTTTGGGGACCTTTCAATTTTCTCAATAATAACACCATTAATCTAGACAATTTTTCCAAACTATTGATCGACCTTGACATTTATACTCATGAGTTTTTTAATTTACTATTTTTCATGACATTGTCACCAATCCATAGGGCATTCATACTACTTAATATGGTGACATCACTATTTCTAATGATAACATTGTTTAACTAGGTTAAATTGTCATTTGTCCAATAATTTAGAATGAAATTGATGATGTCACTGATTATGTGGATAAATCACCATTTTAACTCATGACCTAGTTAAAGTCCTAGTGATATCACCATTTTTGATGTCAAATTCATGACTATCAAGGGTGACCTCACCATTTGTAAATTTATGAAAATGGAAAGATAATTGAACTACCTACTTTTACCTAGTATTAAATCTAATAAATATAGAATTAAATATTAATAAAGGGTACTTACTAATGGTCCTCACCCTAGTGGTCTCTAATACTCTCCCACACACTCACCCTAGTGTCAGTGGTATGGTATATTAGTCATCTTTCTTAGCTCTCTCAGAGTCAAATCTCTGAGCTCTCAATTGTTATACCCAAAGGTGAAAATGAATAATTTTTTACACCCAAGGGTAAAATTATAGTAAAATTTTCAATGTTTTCACCCCATGGACCTATAGTTACCCCATATATCTTCTTTAGTCTATTATTTTTTATCCCCATTTATATATTTTTCCCCAACCATTTTCTTCTAATTGTTCTATTTTTAGCCTCATTTACTGAATTACATGGTTCTATTTATTCTTATCAAGTGCCACACATCAAATAAATTTTCCATCTTCCCCTTGAGGGGGCATCATGGGCCACTCAAACATTATTTGGATAATTTTTCCATAACTCATATAAAATTTAGAGGAAAATAGGAATGAAATTATTTATCCTGATTATAACGACCTTTTTGTTCTTGGAAAAGACATTGCTTCAACCAAATGTCTCACCACTCCTTCTCAAATAGGGAGAAAATGTATACATCCAATTCCTATAACTATTGTGCCAAAATTACAAATCATAATGATTATCTTCAACAATGCACAATCTAGACCAAAATGACTAAAACACTCTAAATCATCTACACACATCATATGCAAGTGTCAATTCTAATTCATGTATCCTTGATTATGGAAATATATTTTATGGAATCATTATATTTTCCTAATTGACTTCGATTCAAATTATGACCATGCAAAATGATATGTTGGACCACTAAAATCTTCTAATTTGGATGCACACATGATGTGGACATGCCAATTTTCATCTATATTATCCTAATTCATGTTTTACCCTATACACAACTAATGTTTTACTTTAATTATAATCTATTCAAATTAAAACTTATTAAAATGACATTTCTTACAAAATTGATTAAATGTGCAACAAATTTCCAATAAATTGTAAAAAATTAATTAAAATCATATAAGTAAATCGAAACCAAATTGGAAGATTAAGTCCATAATACATTAAATTTGTTGATTATCTATTTATTATAAATTAATTAATAAAATATACATCACCCATGACATCATCATAGGGGTGTCATCAACAATGCATTAATAGAGGAAAATATCTAGATTAAGGATACACATGCCTTATTAATGCTCCATTCTTCAAAATATTGATGACCATATTTTTTTCTAGTCCCTCCATGATTAAATCAATCTAGAGACACACATATTGATCTCACTATGGATGATCTTGGTTAGTTCCAAACATTTTAGAAAATCTATAAATAGGTGAGCGAAGACTTCAACAAATAGGTTATTTTTTTTGTAAACTTACTATGAAAAAATACCTTTAACAAGCTTCAATTGAGTACAAATACTACTAGAGAAGCTTCACTCATCCCCTAAATTAACAAATATAGGAACTAAAGCCATTGGTAATCTATACTATAATGGAGGTGCACAATATAATACATTGACAAAGACTTGAAGCACCAAATATAGGCATAAGCATGCTTACTAACCATTTTTTAAGGAGAATTGCTACTAGGAAGGTATTCCATTGTTTTATTTTCATAATTAATTCCTTGAGTTCATTAACACCAACCGTTGAGGGATTAATATTAGTACAGTAGTTATTTATAATTATTTTGGGTTTTTCTCTACTAATGCATGGACTAACTTGATTCATAATCCTATTCTACATATTAGACTCATATTAAATATTTTTTAACACAAACAATAATAAGCATTCTAAAAACTTAAGCATATTTTTTATTTTAACATGATTTATAAACTATTTATGAATTATATATCACCTCGATCTTATAAACATGGAAAATAGATATCATGGATGTGACTTCAACTTCTAGACCATTTCTATTGCTGAAATTGTCATAACACTATCCCTTTGTGCCAAATTGCTTATCTCTTAGTTCAACCAATTATTCAATATTTTTGTTATATATAGGTTTTCCAAGATGGTTAATTCTAATGGATGTAATAAAATTAATGATGACACTAGAGTTTCAAAAACATATTTTTAAATATGTTATGATATTTCATGTTCTTCAAAAACCCTTTACATTGGACAAGATAGATTTTTTCTATCAGTTTTTGTGGAATTTTAATGAATAAACTAGGAAATAATCTAAAATTTAGTAGTACATACCACCAAAAAATAGATGGATACACATAAGTAGTAAACAAAATCTTGGGAAATTTATAGATATGAATAGTTGAAGAGAATACAAAATAATGGGTATTGGATTTACCATAGGATGAGTTTGGATATAATAGTTGTGTGAATAAGTCAGCTAGAAAATCATCATTTCAAATTTTATATGATAGAAATACCATGGGTATTTTATATTTGGTGTAGTTACCAATTTCAAAGTTAGTTAATTATTTTTGTCATGTTGTTGTAATTGATGTCAAAAGGGTGCATCATGTAAAGGCATAATGTTAATTGAATTCAAAATTATATCAAGTGCTTGAGAATGGTAGTGACATGAAGAGAGTGTTGATCAGTGAGTGAGTATTATGGATTTGATTAGCCTATTAAAATTGTGGATTAGTGATCAAGGTTGATGTTGTCATTAATGTTGCATCTTGTGATGTTTGGTGTCAAAGGTGTTTAGGTGCACAGAAGATAAATGTCAAGT
>JARHVA010009082.1:37500-70000 GCA_037957365.1 Torreya grandis | reverse complement strand
AGAAGTCTATTAGGAACATGCCTAAGATTACCAAACCAACACAAACACTTTGTAAAGCATGTCAACATGATAAGAAGAGTAGAAAAAAGTTTAAGTCCAAACAGTGGTATACTATAATACCTTAGGAGTTACTTCAAATTGATCTCTATGGGTCTAAAAGAATCCAAATCATTCAAGGAGATATCTAACTCATGCTACTCATACATGACTATACAAGAATGACTTGGGTAGGATACATGAAAGACAAATCAAAAGCTATTGTAAATTTCAAGGAATTAAATGCTCTTGTTGAGAATGAGAAGAGTGGTAATGTCAAGTGCTTAAGATTTGATAGATGAGGATAATTTTGGTTTAATGAGTTTGATGACTTATGTGAGGTTCATGGGATAAGGAGACAATTCTCAGTAGCTGGGACACCTCAACAGAATGTGGTAGACGAAATAATGAATACAACATTTCAAGAGATGCAAAGAACTACCGTAAATGACTCTAGATTATCTAATGGATATTAGACAAAGGCATTGAACATTGTAGTTTACATTTTGGATAGAAGATAGATAAGGACTAATAAATAAAGTACACATTATGAACTATGGAAATGTAGGCCTGCTAATGTGGAACAATTTTGAGTGTTTGGGAGAAAATGTTTCATCAAAAGATATGAGGAAGATTTATGTAAGTTTGTTTTCAGGTTAGATGAATGTATATTATTGGTATACTAATCAATGATCTCAACCTATAGATTTTATAATAAGAGGTTGTATAATATAGTGGAAAGCATCAATGTAAAGATTGATGAAACAAGGAAATCCCACCCATAGTCAAAGGATACAACAGAGAATCTATATTTTAGGAATGAAGAGGAAACACTATAGGTTGATGAGGAAGAAAAAGAAGTTGAGGAAAGACAATAATGAAAACACCCATAAAGGCAAAATTCAAGGATATCATCTTGAATCACAAATCATTGGCAACATGGATGTAGGTATGCGAATAAGGATAAGGATGTTTATCTATTATCTATGAGCTAACCTAAGAACCTTTTAGAAGAAAGTAAAGACAAGTTTTGGATAGGTGCTATGAACTAAGAGTTAGACCAAATATATAAGAATTAGACTTGAGAACTAGTTCTTAGGCCTAAATATAATAATGTCATTGGCACAAAATGGGTTTTTAGAAAAAAGTTGAATAATGATAGAGAAGTCACTAGGAATAAGGCTAGATTAGTATACAAGGGATATGCACTTGTTAAAGGAGTACACTTTAAGGAGACCATTGCACCCATGGAAACATTGGAGGCCATCAGAGTGTTTTTATCATATGCAAGATTGAAAATGTTTAATGTGTACTAGATGGAAGTAAAATATGGCTTTTAGAATGATAAATTGGAAGATAAGATGTACATAAAATAACATAACGGGTTATCTCTATTAAGTAACTAAGACTATGTTTACAAATTGAAAAAGGATCTTTATGGTCTAAATGAAGCTCCTAAAACTTTGTATGCTAAATTGGACAAGTTTCTATTGGATCAAGGATTTAAAAAAAGAATTTTAGATAGTAATCTATACATAAAGATAGAATATGGCCATTAGTTGATAGTAGTTGTCTACGTGGACGACATCATCTTTGGTGGAAATAGTGAGAGTGGGATTAAAGCCTTTGCAGATGTGATGAAGAATGTGTTTGATAATTCCATGTTGCGAAAAATAACATTCTTTATTGGGAAATAAATCAATTAATTAGAAATATGTGTATTCATCTCACAAGCCAAGTACATAAGAGAGATGTTGAAGAAGTTTAAAATGGAACATTGATGGGATGTTAGCACATTTATGTTCATTAGGTGTAATTTAAGCAAGGAAGATGAGTCTCCAAAGTTACATCAATATTTATGTAGGTCATTGATTGAAAGCTTGTTATACACCACTATCTCTAGACCTGACATCATGCAATAAATAGGTCTTGTGGGAAGATTTCACGTAGATCTAAAATAAAATCATCTGAAAGTAGTCAAAAGGATACTTAGGTATGTTAAGGGGACTATGGATTTATGGTTATGGTATCCGAGGAATGATGAGTTTAAATTGATAGCCTATATATATGCAAACTAGGTAAGGAGCTTAGATGATAAGAAGAGTACTAGTGGAGGAGATTTCTTCTTAGGTGAGTGCCTAGTTTCATGAAGAAGCAATAAGAAACCATTTGGGAATTATCAACTTCTGAGGCTAAATACATCACAATAGCTTCATGTTTCACTTAGGTCCTATGGATGAGATAGGGCTTAGCATACTACAAGGTGGAGTATGATGGTACTAGCCCTATTGATTATGATAATACAAGTGCTATATGCATATTAATTAACCCTGCAATGCAATCAGGAACTTGATAGAATATTTAGTGTGCACATGCTAACATGCTCTTGTTCCACATTAATTTTTTTAATAAGTGGAACTAAATAATTTTTAAGTGATATTTATTCATAACAATCACATTAGGATAGATGTTTATTGAAGGATCTTAAGATATTTTATGGGACTTAGATGAGGAAGATCTCCTAGATTTTAGGAGACATTTTCTCTTATTTATGTAACTTGGTATTCATTCAATAATTATTTTATTGAGATTGACCGACAAATATATTGTGCTCTTTGCACATTGACCATTATCAAGGTAAATCCCATCCGTGGTGTCGGACCAAGCCCATCCTAGACCTCTCTAGAAATTCTTGATCTTGTTCGTCATAGAGATGAGTAATACAGACCAGGTGTTAAATCTCTCTCATTTGATAGGCCTTTCATCATGCTTGATATTGAAATATCAATGTGGACCATGTGATATTTTTAATATCATTCATTTGATGATAAATTTCTGAAAAATTATTTTATACATATATTTATGTGTACATTTTTTTGTTGTTCCGTTTTGAAAGACGATGCACATGAAAGAGTGCAAGAAGAATAAAAAAATTGAAGTGGATTTTATACAAGCCGTACAATATCTACAAAAAATTGAAGCAAATGATTGCATACGAAGTTTCGTACACATGGATTTTGTATTTCCACTTCTTCTAGGAGATTGTTTTGATTTGGGGATCGTATTGAATGACACTTGGCATTTTTTATTCTGTAGGTTCACCAAAATCATGATTTATCCCTCAAGTCTTAATGAAAATCAGAACTTTAAAGTCTTATAGAAAGTTTTTTTAAAGAAGAAGAAAAACCATAAATTATTTGAAGAAATTCTACAAATACAAGGAACTGTTCGTAGTTGAAAAGTGTCATTTTTGCATCATTGATGAGCTATCTAAATCAATTTGGGATTCTTCAAGTGATCCATACGGTAGCAGATCTGAACCTCAAAGATTAGTAGCAACATCCTCAATGTTCTATTTAACCCTATGGATATTGATCCTCCCACAGGTATCCAAACAGTTATCCAAATCCATGACCGTTATATACATAATGACTCACTCAAAGATCCTGCCCATCTCTGCTCTTATTTAGCTAGTATCTTGGCCCTAAATGTTCAGGCTCAGGGTCTCAAATCAATTTTATAGATGCTCAGGGCTCATCCTTTTTGGTGTTGGCGTGTATTGGCTAAAGTTAGTTTTTTAAGTCGGTGTCTTTTTTTAATGTGGTTTTATTATTTACATCGAGGTATTTGTCTAATTTTAATAAAAAAATATCTTCAGGTTATTAAAGCTTTAAGAATATTAATTTTATGTTTGACTTTATTTGTTTTTATGTTTAGGTGTTTAGATTTATTGCATGATATGTGGCTATTATTTAATTTTTAAGTTTTTCCTTTAGGTGTCTTTATGATTTTTATTTTATTTATTAGATTTTTTTTAATTCGGTTGTATGATTTTGTTTATAATATTATTATTTGTTTTTAGTTTATTTTTTATTTTATTTTTTTATCAGTTTTTCTATAAAGTTTTTACTATAAGTTTAATTTAATAGTCAATTGGATTTTGAAGATATTGTTTAATAATGGTTTTTGTTTAATATTGTCAAGTTTTTAGTATTATTAAGTCATCTTTTCTATTATCGTGTTGATTAAGTATGTATTTGTCTTTTAGTCATCAAAATATTTTGTCAGCTTTTGTCAATAGTTAGTTGTGTGTGTCATCATCCTTGATTTGCAAGATGTCAAATATATATTATAGGTCATCTTTCAATAAAATGAGTTTTTTAAATATAAAATTATATGTTTGTAATCAGATGCAATATCGATAAAAATTGACATCCAATAATGTTATAGATTAAAGGGGGGATATTAAAATATGAGGTTAATGCATTTGAATGTGACATTGTATTCCATGTGCACACTAAAAGAGGGTAATGATGAAATATTTAGTGTGCACATGGTAATGTGCTCTTGTTCCACATTAGTTTATTTAATAAGTGGAACTAAATAATTTGTAAGTGATTATTATTTGTAACAATCACATTAGGCTAGAAGTTTATTGAAGGATATCAAGAGATCTAATGGGATTTAGATGAGGAAGATATCCTAGATTTTAGGAGACATTTTCCATAATTTATGTAACCTAGTATTCATTCAATAATTATGTTATTGAGATTGACCGACCAAATATATTGTGCTCTACACACTAACCATTAATGGGGTAAATCCCATCATAACTAAGCTCTTTTCCATCATGTATCATTTATTTATAGATAATTCAAGTGAATGAAGTTTTAGACTTGAATATGTTTATACAAAGCATTTGACCTCACACATTATGACCAAGTCACATACAAAGCCATTTTAAAATCTAAGATAGGAAATAGGTATAATTCCTACCCCTAACAGTCATTAAAGAATCCAAGTTCCTAGGGGGAGTTAATAAAGTGGCTCATTAGCTATAAAATTAGATGATTAGTGATAAGAAAGTATGAATACACATAAAGGATGTTTGTATCTTTATGTTCTGAAGTATCAAGACAATGATATGAAGCATGATTTCTTGGGGTACAACTCAAGTGGTATATAAGTTGTCTACAACAATTATATGAGACTAAAGTGAGTTATTATAAGTATTTTATTGTGTTATTTTTTAAGGTCAGGTGCAAGGATCAGATGGCAGTTTATGAAAGACCCTTTGTCATTAATGTCAAAAGGGGGAGAATGAGTAGATGGGAAAAGTACATTTTTAAAATGATTTCATTTTTGTAATGTGTTTACAATCAATACCAAAAGGGGGTTTTTGTTGTCATGTTGTTGTGATTGATGTAAAAAGGGTGAATAATGTAAAGGCATAATGCTCATTGATGTCAAAGGGATGTCAAGTGCTTGAAGATGGTAGTTACATAAAAAAGAGTGGTGATTAGTGAGTGAGTATTCTGGATTTGATTATCGTATTGAATATTTTTATTAGTTACCAAGGTTGATATTGTAATTAATGTTGCATCTTGTGAGGTTTGGGGTAAAAGGTGTTTAGGTGCATGGAAGAGAGATATCAAGTCATATGAAGCTTGGTCATGTGGTTTTAGGTTTGTATGAAGCTGTAAGAGATTGTTTCTATCATAACTATAATGGTGTAGTGATATAAGTGTGTTGTGATGTATTATGTATTATTTTTTGATGTCGTCGTGACATGGAAGGAATATGTCAATGTGTCAAGTGCATTCAATGTTTGAGCCTTATCATTGCATGGTTAAGGTATGAGCTAGTGGCATGATTATTTGAGTGAACTCAAGCATATGATAGATTGTGCAGGTTGTGTAATCAACAGAATAAGGTGTGGATGAACTCATAAGTTTTTTAAAGTGAGTCTTGGAAGGTAGGTCCTTTAGTCTTGGTCTCTACCTAGATGATTATTTAGCCCTGCCTAGCCTAATGAGGAATGGGGATGAGATTTCAAGGGGAATGTGTGAAGGATATAATGGATATAGGTAATTAAACTTATCATAGTAATGATCATGAATTATGAGGTCATGATTTTTATGAAAAGTCATGGAAGGTGGTTTTGAGGTCTCTCAAGTGCACATAATGAAGGTACGCAAAATTGAGGAATTTTAGGTGTTTGTTGGCATGTGTAACATCTGCATGGGAATATGAGATACCAAATATATATCCTAAGGTGTCCTAGATAATATATACAAGAATTGGTTTTGTATTTAATGGGTAGGTTATGAATAATTGTTAACCCTAAAACCCTAATAAGTACCCTATGTGGAATACACTTTTCAAAATATCTAGTAATGTTTTAAAATTCATATAAAACCTATTGGATCAATTAATAACTTTTATTTTATTTAACATGTTTCATGTTTGAATAGGTAGTTTGCATCTTATTTCCATATAGTGGATAGAGGTCTAAAATTTATGTATTTATAGTGATTTGTAGCTTGTAAAAGATTCTTAGGATGACCTTAGAAGGGTTTTAATTTTGAAAATATATCTATTCAATAAAGTTAAGTTCAACGGAATTAGAGATATTTTAGGAACACTAATGCCACATGACTCTACTGTTATGAATGTCATTCTAATGTCCCAATGGTAGGTTGCTAGGTACAAGTGGCTTGGATCTAAAAATATGGGTCTGAGACTATGTTTTAGATGACTAGGGACCCCTATGGTTTGCACAAAGGTTAGAAAAGTGTTATAAAATTATCTAGGATAGGTTTAGGGCTAATTTAGGAATATA
The DNA here is from genome assembly GCA_037957365.1 of Torreya grandis. Classification (NCBI taxonomy): domain Eukaryota; kingdom Viridiplantae; phylum Streptophyta; class Pinopsida; order Cupressales; family Taxaceae; genus Torreya; species Torreya grandis. Next base: position 63,342 of record JARHVA010009082.1, on the reverse strand, counting down.
TTATCTCAAGTACCAATCTTAGCACTCAAATACCACTTTTAACTGATTAAATTTACCTTCCCCCACCCCATTTTCTGATAGAAATGTAGCAAATCAAAATGAATAGTACAAAGGAAAAATAAGTGTATGTAGACTTACATAGGAAGTGAATTACTTGAGGATAAGTGAAAGAATATAAATTTGAGTCTATGTATGTGAAACACATTCTAATGCATGACATTGTTAGGTACTAAATCAATACATGAACATGGTGATAACCTATGTGTCTATGCATGTGAAATAGTAATCAATCATTAAATATTTTTGAATGAGTTAATATATTTCTCAATCATGATGTGTGGGTGGCTCAAGTGCCCAATATAGTTTTAATTCTATCATTGACCATCCATAGTTGGTGGAAAATGACTTATGAATAGCTTGGATTAGACTAAAATTCATGTAGACTATGACTCCATCATTGGCTAACCCTATCTTGTGGGTGGCTCAAGAATTCAAGTAGACTATGACTCCATCATTTCTAACCCATGTGTAGTACATGCATCTAAAACTGAACTGCAAAAAGTGATAAAAATAAGTAATTATTTTTATATAACTATGTATATTCACTTTGCAACCATTGAGGTACATTAGATGTCTCTAGGCCACTGAGGACTACCAATCATAGTAGATGGAGTAAGGCATGAAATTGATGACAACTTAGAATATGATTTCTAGTGTATAGAATATGAAGTTTTTCATTCCATCTAATTATCCCATGTGTAACTATCTATATGGAAATAATGTGTTGTACACATTCCCCCAATTTAATATCTGAGTAAACTGATTTTGGATTGAGTTGTAATAATTGTATTTATGTATCTAAACTAAGTATGGAGATGATCATGCCATGCATAATGACCCTATATGAGCAATTGATATTAATCTAAGCTAAACTACTATGAATATGAGAAAAATTTGAGCATAATTGTTAAACCTTTATTTATATCTATACAAACATGTACTATACATAATGTACTATTATAGATAATTTGAATTGTCCTTAAACTAGGACTAGTATATAATAGCACCACATTTTGTATGCTATAACTACATGGTTCTAGTGTCCCTATATAGGCGTTAATTTCTATTTAGTCTGAAATCTGAGTCATTGTATTGAGTTCTCATTTTCCATTTTCCCCTATTTTTTTTTACCAATGTTTGATTTTGTAAAATTGAGCCTATGCTAAAATTTGTTTTGTGAAAGAAATGTAGGATCCCAATCTCTATGACAAATCCATATGAATTCTCCAACTTTTTACCAATGTTTTTTAACCTTTGAAATAACTACCCTTAAAATAATTATCTCTAAAAAATGTTTTAGCCAAATTGTATATGATGATTATATGATAATCCAATACAATGTGCAAACATAACATCACAATGTAAGAGAATATGAGCATAATTATGTAATTTAATATGTTTGTTATGTCTATAATTACACTAGGGTGTCAAAATAGATGTAATAAATGTATATAATAAATTTTTGTATAGAACTAGCTATCTATCTAGCAGGATGGTGGATAATGTCCATCACGATACCCAAGTAGAAAGGGTAGATGTATGAGGTCCCTCATGGCATTGAGAACTGGTGTGTGTAACAAGCAAATACAAGTGTCATGGACATGATGTATATAATAAATCATAAATACAAAATTCATGAGGCACACAAAATAGGGTAAGGGGCCATAATACAAGAGATATTGGTACATGCCACTAAATTTGAGATAAGAAGACATAGAAGGACATTTTCAAATATCAACATGCACAAGCAATAAGTATTTTGGATTAGATCCACATATAAAGAAATTTTTATATGTCTGCATACAATATTATGAAATCACATGCAAGGTACATGGGTATATGTCAAAGGCATACATGAATAGAAGTGTTGTAGAGCCAAAGAGCAATGTCATATTCAAATGCCCTTGAATAGAAGAAGCATAGAAGATACAATCAAGTTTGAACTAGGAAGGATATAAACTAAAGTATGCATGAATTTATTAAAAATCTATATAAGAGATAGGATGTCTATATGCTGAGTCAAAACTAGTGATAGTTAGGAAAGAATCTAGGTATGATTCACAGTGATCAATATCAAGATATATCAATGAAAAAAATAGAATTTAAAGAATGCAATGATAGAACCTGGTAATAAAAATTTAATATAAGATTCCACAAAGTTGGTGAATGTGTCAAATTAATAAACCTAAATAATTATATATGCCTCTAGTGGGAAGATGATAGAAATTTTGGATTAGTGTAGTGGACCTGAGACCTGTAAATAATCTACAAGAACTCAATAAGAAAAAGTGAAGCACGTATGTATGATGAATTTGACTACACTAAGATAGATATCATATGTAGCATCTATAAAATATAATAAATCTAAACATAGCAATGCATGGAATCTTTAAATTTTATGTTTTATGAGTAATATTTGAATCTTTTTGTGTTTTTTGACATGTTATATTTTTCTTTTACTTTGTATATACAAGTTATGTATATTTAATATGAAAATGAACTATGCACAAGGATCACTAGAGAAGGAAAAGTATTTACAATAAGGAAGATACCATACTAACCTATGAGTCTCATGGGAGATTCATTATCACTGTGACCTATGTTAAGTAAGGGAATTGTGATTGTACATGCTATGTGAAAGGGAAATTGTAATCCCATAATCTAATTTATGGAGTGATCTATCTATGATTGTGTAATGGTATTAGTAATCTATGTCACTGACTATATTGGCCTATGTGTAGTGTTCTTAATGCATAAATTTGGCTAAGCTACCTTATGAACTTTGGCATGCGTTGTCTAACCCTGGATGGCATGGTGAACATGTTACTATACTTTTCATTCTATGTAGGTGTATGAATATCCTCTAAAACTAATGCTTCTTATGATATACTACTAGTAAGTTATTTTTAAACTATGTATGAAATATCTTAATCAACTGTTGTGATGAAACTATGTTTTGTTGTGCATCATGTCTTTTAAATAATTTAATTACTTTTAAAATTAAAACCATGTTCTATTATTCATCACATATTTAAAATATTTTAATTAGTTATCAAATTAAAAATGTGTTTTGTTGTGCATTATGTCCTCAAAATATCTTAGTTCATTGTTATATTATGTTTTGATATTTGTGATCTCTTACAAAAATATTGATTAGTGGTTGAATTGAAACTATACTCTGATATTTTTATTTGTTTCCAAATGTATTGATTGGTGTATGAATCAAATATGTTCTCTGACATCGATGATATAGATACCATGTCTATTGAATGTGCATGACATCATTCATAAATAAGTGTCTTAGAAATCACATGGCTAATATGATGAGTAAATAATGAATCCTCAAAGGGAGTGTCCTTGGATAATTTTACTGTAGAGGATTGTGATCTAGGATACTATGGAGACTGAGATCTTATTTCCCATTAAATGAATGATATAATTCCTTTATTAACATAATGGTCAATGCAATCTCAGAGTGGATAAACATGATCGTCTAAATGTCTATTTATCTTATGAAAAGTGTAATATGGTTTATTTTGTATCCTATACAGGTGGTGTGATAGATGGTGATTATTATAAATAATGGTAATAATCAAATTATTTATTAAAGTGAATAATATGTCATGAGGCCTATCCGTATCTAAAAATTATATGACCCCATTATTGGTGTCATATGCTTTACACACTGTCGGAGGTGCTCTGTAATGTGGTTATGTTCCCATGCTGAGTATTTTTATTAGTTGTTTTTATTCCATTGGTTTATTAGTCAAAAGTGGAGTAAGTTCTTATACCATGTTAGATGATTGAGGCTATTAGAAACCTACATCCAAGAGTATCTTTGAATGTGTTGTAACCAGTCCTAATCGTGACTCTAATGATATAGTTGTGTTACATAGATTTCATAGTCATGCCATTATCTGATATAATAGTTTATCCTTAGCAGGGAAAATGAGGCCTATGACAAAGATGTATTGTAGCTCTAAATCTATCATTTTGTAAATCAAGTGATGTAAATATTATTTGAATTTTAGAATGTATTTAGTTGTGGGTTCTGTCTCACCCTAGTAAAATGAGAGTAACTTCTCATGTGTGACATGATATCCCTTATTTTGTATGTAGTTCTTGAGGAATACTACTTCTAACTCCTCATATGTATTAATTGACTCACTAGTGATTGTACGCTGGAACAAATTTAGTGATTCCCCAGTTAGGGATCTTAGAAATAATTTTAGTAGATTCAACTTATTGGTGACTTGTGTCATGGATTTCTCATAACCAGAAAGGTGCAAGTATGGGTCTCCATGCCTATAAAAAATTGGTAGTTTTGGTAACTAAAAATTTGGTGGAAACATTATAGTGAAGATTATCCATGGAATAGGGTTTCCATGGATGACATTGGTATCGACCAAATATTGTTATGTTTTATTCACCAATTTGAGCTTGTATAATTGTTATTATAAATCATCCAAGACATGAATTATGGAAATAATCACTCATGAAGGTATATTATCATCATCAATGGGTTCATTTTACTCTTCGATTTTGTTATTTATCCTAGACATTGGTATATTACATTAAGAACCTTATTTAGGGAGGATTGGTTTTCTATATGTAATCTTTGGAGGTGTGATAGTTGGGAATTGGTTAGAGGGAAATGATATATCGCCCTCATTTAGGTTAGATTAAGAAATAGGTTTTAATATAGTAAGTGGGTTGAGGGAGATTCATTGCTATCTAGTATTTTGTTATAAACTATGAACTTAAGAATGAGTGTGTGTGTGTGTGTTCTCGAACATGTGACATATTGGTTTTTTGAACAAGAGAAGTAGGCGAAGTAGGAGGAGGAATAGAAGGTGAAGACATCATTTATTCCTCACCATAATCATATGAATCATAATTATCCCAAGTTTAATCATAATTAGAGATTAATTCACTTGTAAAAGTAAGATTAGCAGAAGTATCATTCACATGCTTAATAAGAGATAGAATAAAATTATTTTTAATTTTTTACTACATGCAATGTGTCATCTTGTGTAGGTGAAATGCAATGTATGTCTTCATTATATATGAGTGGAATGCACGTATGATCATTAGTTTCAATCTTGGAGTCAAGGTTATAATATGTAGGTATTCTATTTCCATTTACCACATTATGACATATAGGAGATGAGTTAGAGATATTTAAATTATCTAAATTTTACATAGAATTATTATGTTGATATTGAAATTTGAAATAAGGTGATAAAATAATATCATTCACTTTCATTTTTTAATTAGTAAAAGGTGAAAAATAATTTTTACATGTTTTATTCATATTCATTTGAGAAGGTTAATGAATGTGCATTTTTATTTTCTATGATAGGAACATCATGCATAAAGCTATTTGAAATGTATAGTGGTAAATTTATTTTATTATTCTTGGATTGATTCAATTTGAAAAACCATGTAGCAAAAGTGGTTGAATTGATAGGATCACATTGAAATAAAGAATTACAAATAAGGGTTTATTTTAGATTTATATTATTAGTTTTATTTTGAGGATTAGGAGAAGAGAAACAAGAAAGAAAAGGAGATGCATCAAATCTATCTACATGTTCATTTTCATTATCATGCTTATAGTAATCCTTATACTCATTATTATATAAATATTCATTATCATAATTATAAATGAAGGCATTCTCTTTATCATTTTCTAGTGTGAAATCTTGAAAATTGGACCATTCATTTGTATAATTATGTGTAAATTTTATAAATTGATTAACTAGGTGAGGGGCAACAAGCTTCTTGAATGCCATTTTAAACTTGTCAAATAAGATAATTTAAGCAATGAAGAACAATAAAAAATTAGTTACCATGTAATATAACATAGGTATATGTCAAAATATGGGAAATATTTAGCTCAATGCATAGAAAAAATTACAATTTTGTTTGAAAACCTAAGCATTAATTTTATGACTGTTTGAAGAGCTAGTATGAGGATTTAGGGTTTAAAGTGTTTGAGAGAGTATTTTTAAATATTTAATAGATGAAATATTAATATAGGATTTATATGGATCAATTACGTTGTGTAAAAATTATGAAAAATCATATGCTAATAAAAATTAATTTATTATACAAAAATGAAGAAGGCAAACCCTAGATGAAACTAGGGTTTTAAAGCAATATTCAAAGTAAGTCAGTTTCACCAGATGTTTTAATATTTTAGGGTTTTAATAATGTAAATCCTATGTTTTATTAAATATTTTATTAGTCTCAATGTGTGAAATAATATGCATAAAATAACCACTAATTTGTTAAAGATTTTGACGAGCTTTGACTTTTATAAAATAAGTAATAAATATCTATAAAGAAGGACTTTACTTAAAAACACATGATACAAATGATCTGAGTTCATGAAATTGAGATCACAACATGTCCAATTATCATAAATTAGATCCCTATATCATAACCCCTTTTGGATATTAGTGCCACATTTAGACATTGATGCCATGTGGCTCTAGAATCCTAATATTGGAGCTAATGCCCTCTATACAAATAATTTATTGGTTTTATGGATCAGGTATTGCTGAATTTTTTGTCAAAATTTCATGTTTACGTGGTTGATACTCATTCTTATACGTGTGTTTTCATCAAAAACCTTTAGGTTTTAATATTTGTAAGGGTTTGAATGAACACCATGAGAAAAAGGGGTTAGCGGATTTGATGTGTTAAATGTGTGATACATACCCATATGTGGGCATGCTTCCTAAGTATCAATACGATGATGGATCAATTCCAACATAGTTCTCCCACTTAGGGTTTTGGTGCAAGTGTAAGTGAATGCTATAATAATAACATCCTTGAGTGAGCTTGAGATTGGAAATATAGAAAATATTATGTTAGGGTAGTTGTAGATGGTAATATGTATAATTAGGGCATAATATATATTAATAACCAATATTTTTCTCAATTTGTTTCATGTTTGAATAGGTATTTTGCATCTAATTTTTGTCTACTGGATAGAGGTCTAAAATTCATGTATTTATAGCATTTTGTATCTTGCACGGATAATAAAATATGCTTAGACCAACCTTAGGAGGGTTTTACTTTTAAAAATATATTAGTTTGGAAAAGTTAGAGTAAATGACATTAGTACCATGTTTGGGACACTAGCGCCACATGGTTCAAGTGTCCTTAATGTCAAGCTAGTCTCCAACTAGTAGTTTGTTGGGCACAAAGGGCTAAGATCTAGAAATAAGGGTCTTAGATTGTATTTTAACTAACTAAGAAATTCTATAGTCTTCATAAAATCTGTAATAGTGTGATAAAAAGCTCTAGGATAGATCTTGGGCTAATATAGGAATAGGTTCTCTCAAATAACACTCTTTTCACTCAAATATAAATTTTTACTTTTAGGTGAATACACAGGGATCTACTCTCTTGTACGCACGGATATATGCCATGATATTACAATTTTTGAAATCTTATATTTCTTTAAAAAGTCTCTTGAAAGTGAAATCTAATGCTATTGTCAAATAAAATAAAATTGAAAAGGATGTCATCTACACATTATGAAAATATAATATAAAATTGTTGAAGATAATATGTAAGGTGATATTTACTCTATCCCTTCTACAAGAAAATATTTTTTTTCTTAAATTAATTATTTATTTTATTTTAAAATAAAACTTTTATCATATTGGACATACAAATTATTTCATCCAAACAGATTATCATTATAAAAGCAATATTTATACCAAAAACATAAAAAAGCAAGTGCAAAAAAACTTGTTTAGCGAGTATCACTTCTTCATTGAAAAAAATTAATACAAAATAATTTTTTGGAAGTCTAGTCATAGGTAAAAGTATTCTATACAATATATTCCCTTTAAATTATTAAATATAGAGAAAAAATATTTTTTAATACATGGAAGGGTGTTTTCAAGTATTTCCTTTTCATAATATGACAATAAGATCAAACATGAAATATTATTTAGATTTTGTTTGGGTTAGTGAGAAAAAAATGTATGACATGTTTCACCATATTTTTGAAAAAAAGGGATAGCTAACTTTATAATTAAAAAATAAAATTAATATCATATTTAATGATTTCTCTGAAAAAGCATATGAGATATATATTCATTTTAACATTCATGTCATATTATATTTGTTGTCTTTTGAATATTAGTAAATATTTTAATATATATTTAATTATTGGTTTCTTTAAAGTTTGATTAAAAAGAATTTTAGTTAAAAGTATTTATAGATTTTAAAACATGTTGTAGTATTTTAATGGTGTATAAATATGTTCAACAAGTTTTCTAATAAAATAAAATAAATATTTGAAAAATAAATTATCAATCACTATATATATAAAATTAATTATAAATTTTCTTTTCAAACCATGTTTTATTTGTTATTATTTCATTAATTTTATCAAAATGAAGTATAGTTTTAAATGTCTGGTAAATATCTAAATTCATTTAAATCATTTTATTTTTATTTATTTATTATAATTCAATTAAGTGTTTTTATGTATTCCCTTTTTTTATAACTTCTTGTCATGTAATGTATTCCCTTTTTTTAGTCAAGTATTTTTATGTATTCCATTTTTTAATTGTTTAAGAAAATGTGTTCATCTAGTTGTTTTGTTTGAGAATATTTTATTATTTAATATCTCTTAATGATATAAAAAAATGAATCTCATTTAGATTTATGTGTTTTATGTTTTTATTTAACCAAAAAATGTTGAGCACCTTTACAAACTCTTTTCTTCCTTTTTTTTTTCTATTTTTCCATTTGAACAATTACCAACACACTTATTTCATTCTATCACCATTCAAATTTTACTTTCTTCATACATTTATTAAGTTTATATTTTATCTTAATTTACACACATATAATAATTATCATTTTTACAATTTGATTGATAAGAGACCAACCTTTTGAGAATAAGAAAGTTCAAGTCAATAATTACCAGTTCAATATTTTTATAGAAAAATGTACATACATTTATACATTTATGTTAAAATAAAATTAAAAGTTGTCATCATTAATATATAATATTATTTTATTTTAAATTAATAAATTGATAAAAAAAAATTATATTACATAATTTTTATTTTTTATTAATAATTTTTTGTTTCATCTATATTTTCATTTAATAATAAATTTAAATACATTACTACAATATAATTTTATTAACCTATATAATATAAAATTGTATGAACAAATTTTAAAGGTTAACGAAAAGAAACACACATTTCCAATAAATAATATACCAAATTTAGTGATTATTATAAATATACACCCCATTATAACTATCTGTACATATATTCAAACATATTTTCACCGAGAGGTTTTGACAATCTAACAGAAATTTTAATAGCCAATTCATCTTCAATTTTCCAAATTCTAAATGCTCACTAAACTCTGTAAATCTATTATTTCATACAATTTATTTATATTTTCAAACCAAAGTACAATGTAATGCAATAATTAATTTCATATTCATATATGGTCGCGTTGTTCAAATGGAATAGAAATTAGAACATTGAGATCCCGAAATTTTAAAAACAAAACACGTAAACGATTTTCATAACAGAATATAGTGCAAAACATGCCCGAAAGGATATTCCAGGCCAATCTCCCTCAAGCAAGGTGGATGTATATATAAATTGATGGAAAATATTAAGTGACTCATTCAGTACAAATGGACTACAATATACTTTTCAATCTAACCAGGCCGAACATTTACCCATGCTTCTTTCAAGAATCTCAAACAATAACGAATACAAATATGAATTTTAACATAGATTTAACTCTATGTACATCTTCCCCGGCTTATTTAAATATTTTAACGACAAGGTCGGCTAATGTCGAAGGGATATTTTAATCTTTAAATTTCCTTGAAACGGGCTTGATGTAAAAATAATCTACTGGAATGTATCGATGAAGCCATTTATAACTCATGAACTATTGCATATGCCTCAGTAGAATAGATTTTTAAATCTAACTAGGCCGAAAAATAATTTAAAACACAATTTCACATTGAAAAATAATTAAAATATTAGCACAATTTCACACATAAGATCAAACATTCACAGATTAAACATTCCACGCCCATACATCGTGCAAAACTAGAAATGATAATGTTGAAAGATATCTTTATTAACTTTTCATCTCAATGTTTGAGCGTCCTGAGCATATACAAAGTGAAATACAGATAAAGAGAGAAAAAGAAAATATCTGGAACATTCTTTGATGCAAGTCGTTCACAAACTGCTCATATTTTGCAGCGTTTGATGCAATTCTGTGTAAAGCTAATTCGAGAAGATATATTCAATGTGCAGTATCGGTACTGGCATGGCATAATCCACATAAAGATTGCTACCCTAATTCCCGTTGTTGGTTACTTGAGCATTAAATCCTGGTATCAAGATCAAGAATCTTCTAATCTTTGAGGCATACATAAAGAACCACTAATCTTAATACCCATTTCAGGACATTGTCTTGCTCATGGATTGGCGGCAAGAGCAGGGCTGAACAAAACAGAAAATTCTCGTGTCAGTGATTTGTGATACTCAGTAACATTTACTCCAAAATGTAGAAGAAATGAATTTTAAAAACTTACCCGTCTAAATCCAAGCATCTGGATTTGGGAACATAATTGAATGTGTTTCTAAAGTCGACAGTCACGTGGGTACTTGTGCCATTCATCTGCATGTTCGTCACTGTGAATGTCAAAGGACTAAGGCGCTCCTCCTTGTAATAAGTCACCAGGTTGCCATTGACAGATAAACAATGAAATCTCTCTCCAGTTTCAGCAAGAGGGAATGCATTGGCGTTCAGAAATTCTAATGGTAACCAACGACTTCGTTCTGGGTCATATGACTTGAGGCAGACTGCATCATTTCGATCTTTATGATATGCAACAAACATTCCTGCCACCTCAACTGCTGAAGTCCACCTTAACCAGTAATCGGATATCTTGCTTTCTATTGATTCCCAGGTGAAAGATGTCATATTATATGCAATTCCTCTTAAATAATTTCGTATGAAAATTTTATCTCTGAGTACAACAGCGTGCAATGGGTCGAGGAAAAGACTAGTACATAAATTGGCCGATGGATTATCAATTGCATTCCATTCCAAGGTAGAAGGGTCGTATACTTCTGCCCATGGAACATCATCTTCAGGGGAATTGCGGCAGCCTCCAAACACATAAATCCTACCATTTGCTTGAGCCGCCACAGCATTCTGCCTTGCTTTATGGACGGAACGCAACTTATCCCATCTGAAGGTCACTGGATCACACATGTATACATTATTGGAAGGATTTCCATTACAATCAGTGCCACCTATGACATAAAGTTGCCTGTTCAAAACTGCGGTGGCAGAGTTCAAAAGAGCTTCCGGGAGATCAGGGAAGCGGAAAGACTTTCGCTTGTTCACATTGTAAGCATACCAAATTTGATAGGCTTCGTTCTTGATAAACTTAACATAAACCCAGGAAGATGAAATGTGGGGATCTGAGCTGTAAGTACCTGGTGTTGAGCGAGAGATGATGCATCCCATAATTGTATGCTTTCTTCACCTCTGGAGTCCGGAATAGATTTTCTTTTGCCAATTTCAATACTCAAACAATAAGCAATACAGGCAAATCGAAGAGGGAGAACTATATATACGCGTTCCACAGCCAACATATCCGTTGCAAGTCGTCAAATCTGTTATACTCACAACCCTAGTTATTTAAATATATTTTAACGTTGGGTAAAGAGTTTTATAACGTTGACTTTTTCTTTCAGGATTTTATTTAATCGTCCTTTTTTCATATTCTCATTTTTGCTATTATTTATGTGAGATAAATTTGAAGAAGGCCGCGCTTGAGATTATTATAAACAATTGGATATTTACGAAGTAGTTAACATTTCATGCAACTCGATGCTCTAATTCAACAAGGCATGTATTGGTATCATATCTTGCTATATTTTATGTTTAATTCGTCAAGTACCCTTGAGATTAACCATTAGAAAATTATCATATTTTGGTGTTTAGTATTTATATACCGATACGCATATACATATGGAATGAATGTAGCGTTCCGTACGTAATAAGCGGTTCATGTTCATTGTTGGAAGATAAATATGATTCTAGTTACCTATTTGTGACGCGTGGTACGTATTTGTGCGCAACATTGTACGGTTTGAAGGTAACAGACAGGTTTTCTTTGACCTGTTAGCTATGATATGGTATATATGGAAAGGTGAATGATCATAGATGTCTATTTTTCTACATTAAATATTATTAATAATTTTTTTTTTTTTTTTTTTTTAATTTATTTATTTATTTATATAACAGATTTTAATGTGTATGAAAGGATGAAGAAAATATCATGATGTATCATTAATCTATTTTAATTGTAATATTAGTATGATTTATAAAAAAGTTAATTTATATATGAACTTATCATTTATTAGACATTGTAGATATTAAGTTGAGAGAAACTTAGATTAAGGATATTAAATTGATGATATTTTAAGATATTTTTATAATTTTAGAAAATACATTTCGTGGATAACTTTGTAGAAATGTATTGGTTATGATTAACATTAGATCAATTTAAAATATATAAATATTTGTATGTTATATGAGTAACAAAAACAAATATTGTGTTTTTACAATTTTTATAATATTATTATTAGACAACATGAAATCGTTTACATCATGTAACCAAAACATTGTTAATGCCTTTTTTTGTTCCTTCAATCTATATTATTTATTGAGTTTTTTCTTGGTTTTATGCACCTACCAAAATATATAACCAACCCAGGAGAATCACTTCTTGTTCTCATAGTAGGGTCATTATTTTCTTTTAGTGAAAACGTCTCTTTGATCTCATGGTATTCGATATTTAGAAATATCTCTAAACTATTACATAGTCTTTCTCAGACAAAAAGATTATCAATTTAATTTTAAGCATTTGGGAAACAAATCCTAGATTAAATTTAGGAAAACCTTACATTGACATATGAAGACCTTTTTAAAATAAAAATCTATGACCATATATAAGTTTTTTGTGGCTACTTAATACAGATTTAGAAGTTTCATTTTCTAAAAAAATTAAATAAAAATATATACATATATTAGTTTGTGATTCCATTTCAAGTAAAGTTCTATCATATCATTTTCGTGGTGGTTTATATTTTTTAATCTCTTTAAATTAATAATATATATTTTTTTAAAAAAAATGAAAGAACCAATTTAATTTTAAGCACTCGAAAAACCAAACTTATATTTTAAACATTGTATTCCAATGAATCCTTTTTAAATGTCTTTGGTGTATGAAAATGAACAATACATATTAAATTGATTATGATATTCAAATATCATATTTGCCAAAATAATTTTAAAATCTGCATATATCAATAAAATTGTATTTATCTCACAGATAAATATATTTCTCTGATGTAAAAAAAGTAGGTTAATTTTTTGGAGGTTATAACTTTTAATTTATAGTTTTATTTGAGATCTTTCATGCGCTAAAACGATCATCTTGAAAATTTCATTGATGTCATATGCCACTCTATCCATTTAGAGTTTTTTTTTATATTTTTTGAAGGCCATGCGTGATCATCTAAAGGTCAAAAATTATCATTTAATAATTTTTTGAGAAATTTTCTATTTTTAAAAATTGTATATTTTTAGGACCGGATGTCAATTTTAGTTGAATTTCATCGCATAGACTAATTTTAGTTTTTAATTTATTTTTAGAGATTTTTAGATGTACTCACACATGCATGCGAAACTTACTAAAAAAAAAACTTATAAAAATAGAATTATAAAATCTCTCTACTCACATATGCATGTGAAACTTACTAAAAATAACAACTACTAAAAATAGAATTCTTTTTAATATTTTTTTTTTTTTTTTTTGCAAATTTTTGCATGTCAACTCTAATCCTGATTTGAGGCTTATTCAAGCATGGTTTGGATTGCAAATATTCCAAATCATTTAATAAGAATCAATACAAATTATAGTTTTCAAAAACTTTATCTATTGATAATTTATTGTCTTGATAGTGTTCGAGTTCATTATCCTCTTTTACCATTATGAAAATTGATTAGGTATATTTCTTCAATAAGATTGTAAACACTGCTCTACTACGTTTATGAAATTTGATTAAGTATATTAGGGTAATAAGATTGTAATTTACTTGGAAGCTCACATTTTTCATATGAAATTTTACTACTAAACAATGTTCTTTGATTATTAACAAGAATTCAGAAGTAAAATCAAATTAGAATTCATATGACCCACATTCATGCTAATTGATTAATCCATATCTATATATAAACAAGTGTTGCAAGTAGTAAAATAAAAGATTGTATACATCACTTAAATAACAAAAATGTGACGTTATAGGAATAAATCTATGTGAAAGATTTATGAAATATAGGTGTAGGTTATGCTCATTTATTTAGGCTAATTTTAACATGTGGGAGGATTAAATTTGTAAGACATCGAGATATCATGTACAAGTATTTTTTTGAGAGGAAAACGATCAGGTAGATCAGTGTCTCAACCCTACAAAAATGATCAAGGCATGGTGGTGGTGGGTTATTATGAGTGCAAGATTTTATACAATAGTAGGTGTAGCTAAATGAAGGTACAACATTAGAGTTCTTTTCAACCAGTGATATGATGAAATAAGGTGTTGGGTTATCTTACAGAGATGTTGCTCACTTTAAAGTACATATAGTATCAATTTTATTTACAAATTAGCTTATATATTCTTCTAGTTTTTGTGTTTTATAAAAAAAATTAAAGTATCAATGGTGAGGATGTTTCTTCTTGAAATAAATTTGTTTTTGCACTTAAAGACATTATATTTATGTGTTGATATAAAGGGTTCTCATCTCAATTAGAATAATTATATCATTAGATCCCTACTATTTGGATTAGTAATTCTAAGGTCCAGTAAATATATGAAAAGGTTCTTAAAAAAAAAATTGGCTATCATGATTAGAAGATAGTATTTGAGGAGGGATCTTGGTTTTGGAGTAGTATTGGGATCCTTATAAACTTGCACTTCTTAGATTTTGATCATATAATAATTGTAGTTTTTAAAATACCAGTTTTGATTAGGCTCTCAAATCTATCTCTCTCTCTTCTCTTTTGCTACCATGCAATATATAAAATTACTAAAAACATACATGAAGACATTTGTTCCAAAAAAAATATAACTATATGAATTTTTTGTGGTTATATGTGCCCACCCAATACATAAATTAGGAAGTTCTTTTCCTTAAAAATAATTATATGAATCTATCAGTTCATAATTAAAATTTAAATAAATCCTGATCATATCATTTTCATGGAAGTTTATATATTTAAATCTCTTCACATTATCACTAGATTATTTTTAGAGAAGAAAAGTGTCCCAATGTAATTTTAAGGATTCAAAGGACCAAACTTATACATTAAGTATTGTATTTTACATGTTGAATCCTTTTTAGTGTAGACACCTAAAAATGGCCACCAATAACCTCCAACAAAGCTTTTGGCTAATTTCCACCCAAAATGCACAATTTGGATTAAAAACTATTAAAATAAACTAAATGAGTTGAAATAGACATATTCAAGTGTCGATTTTGGCCAGGGTATCACTAAATAGGGTAGTGTAATTTATGGGCTAGCTAACATTGATTAGATTATTTTGAATCAAAATTCCAATTTGCCCCTGAGTGCTTTGGATTGCTCTTTCCTATCAAATCTTCTGCACAATATGCATACTTTTGTTATTTTTTGTTGGTAACATCCTAAATGGGAATACAATTCCAAGGCATCTAAGATGGACTTCCAATTCCAATCCAATCACATTTAGGACTAATAACAAGGCATTCTAATCAAATTGAGTAATTTGTGCACAATGTGCTTGATCATGCTCAAGAGCTAATTAACCAAAGCAATGCCTAATTAATAATTCTATGGAAACTTATTCAAAACTTGTTTTTAGAAATAAATATTAAATATTTGAATCATCAAGTGACCTCATTTATTTGGAAGACATCCCTAGGCCATAAATAGCATAAATATTAAGGTTCTACCTCCCATGCCTCATCAATGCCTTCCATGATGCCCTCCATGCCTCTTAATTACCCCTTCATCCAATGTCACAAATAGGATAATTACAAACATAATTAAAATACAAAAATCTATAAATAGGGGGCCTAACAACATCATTTATAAGCTTAATTTATGCAAATTTATAATGCAAGATTGATTATAAAAGCTTCATGCAACTAGTGTTATAATGCCAAATTGATTTCAAGCCAAGCCAAGCCACAAGCCAAAGGTTCCAAGGAGAAGAACAGCTAGCCAAGTCTCCTTTGATGAACACTTAATGAGCACAAGCTGAGTAAGTCACTACTGCAAAAGCATTTGGAGCATCTAAGGAAGGTGAAGGAATTCTTTTGTCTGATTCCTTTCTTTTTAGTTTTGTTTATCATATTCTTTTGTTAGCTAATCTCTCCCTAGTGTCTAGGCCTAGAGATGTTATGTTATTAGTTTGTTTATTTCACTTTATTTTTATGTTAGAACTAACACTATACTAACCATCCTCTCTTGAGTCAAATCCTAGATCACATAATGGCATGTCCGGTGGGACTAGACATATCTCACACCTGAAGGAGATCCTTTTACAACTCTAAAATATTTATTTAAGCTCTTAAAACTCTTGAAAATTGATTTTCCAACTTTATTTTACTATTTTTGGTTGCCATGATTTTTACACAATAACTTGTATCAGCAATAATATCGACATTGGTTACTTGATTAACCAATATTGGTCAGCAAAATTGACATCATTTAGATTTCAGTTAGCCAGAGTGATCGATGTTGGTGGTAATAACTGACGTTGGTCACCATGTTTTTAAAAAAAGCAAGAAGTTGAGAGCTACTTTTACAAAGTTCATTATTCTAAGCTAAAAAGGTCTTAAAAGTTAAAGTACATGCTAACAATTCTGCTACAAGACCAAGCTTGATATATACTTAAAACATGTTTAAATCACCTTTTTTATGCTTACAAATCAATTAGGAACCTTACTTTGGTGTTTAACAGAAGACTTATATGCCTTGGTTAATGTTTTTAAAGTTTACAACTAAGATGAAGGGTTCAAATGAACACCACCTCATTTTCATTTGAGCTTAAAAATGAACTCATCTTTGCAAGCTTTTTATCTTTAATAGTTTCTTGATCTAATTTTTGTTTCACAAGAAGAGGGATGTTGGATGTATGCTCTTCCATTTGTCCCCTTTAGGGAACCCTTGGAATCAAAAGCACCATTCCTATTGAAAATAACCTAGTCTAAGGCTTAGAAAGAATGTCATCTAAAGCACTCCACAAAAACTAATCAATGTTTGGGTAATGTTGAAAATGACCCTAATGTATTTTTATTAGTCTTTTATTTCACTCAAATTTAGCCTCCAAATGGGACATCACTACCTCTTGTGAGTTCTTTAGGGAAGCTTTGACCCAAGGTTTTAGCTCCCATCATTGACTTCACTTACTCCTTTAGAGTTGCACATGGGATGTATCTAAATTTGGACATCACACTACATTGAGTGAATAGTAGGATGTAGTGGTTCTAAAAAGGACTAGACACTTTTACAATTAGCTAATGTCACGGTCACCCAATTTCTATGATTTTTTTTACATTATTTGATGTGAAAGTCATTGTGCAATTGATTCCCCTAGAATGATCAAAACCTTGCTAGTTTAGTCAACCCCACATTGACATACCCTTGTTAGGATTTGAATGATTATACTTAATGTATTTTGTTCATTTTTGTGTAGTATGTTTTGAGACTAAAACATGTTTTTTTTAATTCATAAGCCATGTCAAAACAATGTATTTGAGGTGAGGAGGGTAGTGTTATGCTACCCAAATCATGTCAAAAAAATTTGGGCCTTTTGATTCTTTTTTAAACATAACATTGACCACATAATTTGAGCATGTTTACGTTGTTAGGATACTCAGTTTGTTTAAAGACTATTTTACCTTGTGTTAAAAGCCATTTGTTTCAAATCATGTCATGCATACCATTTGGAACAGTGTCTTGTGCTATCATGCTATCCAATCTTGTGTAAATTTTTTAGTAAAATCCTAGTTTTCAACACTGTTAGCCTTGTTATGTTTGGATTCAAACATTGATTGATTTCTGTTTAGGCCTTAATTCATGGGGTTGATACATGGATCTTTCTCTTTTAGGTTGCATAACTTTGGTTAATCGATTACCCAAATTTGAAAACTATTGATGGTTTGTTTGTTTACAGCCTATCTTCATCATTGTTTGTACCTTTATTTGGGAGAACACAACCTTTCCTAAAGAGCCTTTTGTCTTGTACCTTATGCCAACTGATCATGTTTATGTTTGATTCCATGTGTCAGGTCTATGTCAAAGTTGTTTCCAAACTTTTCAGATTAAATCAAATCACATCATGCTTGTTTGTTTGAGCCTAGATTTTGACTTCACATTTGGACAAAAGACTTAGCAACTCAACTTTTCTCTTTCCTAGATTATAGCTTGCTTGACCTTTTGTGCATTAGACATTTGACATTAGATTGTTTTATGTCAAATCTTAGCACAAACTATTTTGGAGATACAACTCCACTTTCAAGCCAAATTAGAGATACAACTCCCCCCTTTGACCAAGTTGGACCAAGTTTGAACCATTTGTCCTTTGGATAATTTTTTAGAGTTTGTATAACTCTAAACCTTTTTTAAGATTTTCATCATTTATGTAGATATGTCTCACTACACTTATAGTGGAGTCAATTAAAATATAACTTATGATAGACTAGGTACACAAAAATGACTTTTATGTTTTTATTCAAGACCCCAATGATGTTAATATGCTTTGTGAGACAGATTTCTATCTGCCTCATATTAGTCATTCATGGAAACAAAGTCATGAAACAACTTACGATCCAAATTGAGACCTTCATTAGTATGAAGAGGCTTGTGAGGAAGACTTTGAATACCCAACTATAGATAATTTTGTTTGGGATACGAATATGTACCCTTTTTCCAATAATCATTACATGGAATATAGTCAAGAACCAGCGTATGAGCCTACTCATGACTAGGATGATATGATTTATGAGGAAGACTTTGATGCTTTGGCTTATGTGAATAATCAAGCTCTAACACATCATACCATTTCTATTCCAAGACCACAATATCACACCATTCCCATACCAAGATGTCTCCTTTGGTTTGTGTGAGTAATTAAGTTCCATAATAACAAACCATTTCTATAACAAGACCCCATCCTTTGGTTTGTATAATTAATCAAGATCCATAATGCCCCTTCATCATTCTAGGAGCTAGTCCTTTGACTTATGTGAGCAATCAATGCCCACAATGCACTATCATTACCATATCAGGACATTATCATTTGGCTCATGTGAGCAATCATACTCCCTAATACCATATCATTATCCAACCACAAGCCATTTCTTGACTAGTACCAATCCCATCCAAACCTCAACTGATCCAATCATTCAAAGACTAAGATATGTTCAGAACTAGTATTTTCCAACTCATTAGAATCTAGGGCCAAGAGAACAAACCAATCTAAGATGTTTATGTTGAATCAACCATTTGTGATAAGTCAACTTATGATAAATTATTTATTGATCCTATACCAGTTGTCAATTAGTCTCACTCTGATGAGCCAATATTTTTTGAGTCACCTCTTAATGATTACAACCATGTTTGATAAAATCATTGCCTTGACCATATGCCTATTTTTTTAGAGCGTCGTATTGACAAGCCAGTCTTTGAGGAATTATCTATTGACCTTTCACCCATTATAGAGGAAACTCACTTTGACAAACCAATCTTTATGGAGCCCATTATGCCTTTATAGGCCATTACTTTTCCAAAGACAAATATTCAACAAGACAACATCATAATAGAGTACCAATCATATGAAGAATTATAATTAGATTTAGGTTATATTCTTCAACCAACATCTGATTTACCATCAAAATCTGAATCAACATTAGTCTCAACCTTGGATTTAGTGTCCCTTTAGTTAGAATCAGATTCATAAGAAGAATTTGTTCATGGATGTTACAATATTGGTTATACATGCCTCATAGATCAATTTCAATACATTTGTGATCCTTCTATACTTTTTGAGGATGAGCACTTCAAATTTGACATAAGTTGTCCTAGTATATTCTATGAGGATTTTTTAGCCTCTCCCCATTTCATTACCATTCCACAGGCCATTACCATTAACCAAAAAGGCCATATCATTGACATTGCATTTAACACAAGTATTGATTGGGATCGACAGAAACACACTTTGTTGAACTACATCCATGGTGACATAGTAGTTACAGAAGAATAAGGAGGCCAAGACCACATTCATGTAGTAGAAGAGCACTCACCTAGTGAAACATTTTAAAAGGTGCTAGGGGACAATGAAAATTAGAACTTAGAATCTTCAATTGAAACTTCTTTGAAAACACTAGAATACAAGCAAAGTAAAAATCCAATGTCCATTAGTGAAACCTTCTTGGAGGTACTATAGGACAATCAAGAAAACATCACTGGTGAAAACATTATCGAGGCACCAATATCTAAGGACAAAATTTCTCCACTACTTGATGAAGAAAAAATCAAAGATCAAATCAAAATAGCATCCTATTTATAGGCTAATTAGATGGTATCTACTCTTAGGCCCAAACAATAAAAAAATATAATGGTCCTATCAAGAGAACAAGTCTTCAACCCCACCACAACCAAAATTATGTCAAATCTTGCATTAGCAACATTACATGTGACTGAACATCCTGATCTTCATTTGTTTTGAGACCATTCCACATTCCATTATCATCTACCATTCCATTTAACAATAAAATCTACCATCCATTATTTTTCTCTATTTACCATCCATGGTCACATTTTCCTTTGAAGAGGCTAAAAAGATACCTTATGTTGATGTTTAAAGTAATCATAATTAATGACTAATGAAGATCAATAAAGCATTCTTAACAACGAAATCTGTAGGCCATTCTTGACAGTTCAGCTATTTAGATGAGGTGTGGGATAATAATTAACATGGTCAAGCATTCTACTTATATCATTTGTTGATTAGTCTGTGCATCTCCATCTCAAAAATAAATATAGAATCATATTCCATTTTACCATACCTAGTCCAAAAACATGTACCATAACATTACATTGCCATACTATTATCATTATTACATATCCATTTTCCATTGTCACATGCCTAACCATTCAGCCTATCACTTTAGGGTAACCCTCTTGGCATTATATCGAACTTTCTACCAACCCTCGTACCATTTTATCAAATTTATCAAATCATCATTATCTTTAGAAAGACCATACCATCCCATAATTCCATTCTTATCTAGACCAAAGCCTATTTTTAGTCATCCTACCCAATCCTATTTTGATCTTGGCTCATTTGATTCTTCCTACACATTTGGTGAGAATATTCTTATCAAGTTTCAATAATAAATCCAATCCACGTTTCAATGACAGTCTATGAAATTAGTGTGACAATTGATCTAAAAAAATATCTTTCATCCTATCAAAATAATTTATGTGAGCCTGATTATAACTGCCTATGGGTAAGTCAATGTCTTAGTAGTCTTGCTACTAATTATAACAATGTATTGGAAAATTAGTGTCTTTGACCTATGTCGTTGTATCCTTTATATAACAACCTATGGGAAAAATAAGAGCAACACTTGTTTATCATGTATTATTGCATCACTTTTCCATCACTATTTTTATTTGACTGGCTATTTGCCAGATTTGAGAACTTGTTGGGATCTAGTTGGTTTTTTCTCACCTTTTGTGTAGATGGAATTACTATGAATTGAGGTCATTTTAGAACTATTGGGTCATGAAAAATTCATGTTGAGGTCACCTTAGTCCCCCTTTCCATATGCTCTCATCATTTTATGAGCAACATAAGCCAAACACGCTCACCATTTTATGATCAGGTATCTTGTCATTATCTAACGAGTTAAGATACCTCAAAATTACAAAAAAACATTTATAATATTTCAAAATCTAAAAACATTTGTTTTGTCTAAGCCTAGTTAGTTATCCTCACTTTACCTTACTCGGGCGTTGTCATTGTTAGGATGCTTTCTTTTGCTTTTGTTTTTAGGCTTTCTATTTGTTTGTTTATTTCCAGGTATTTGTTTGTTTATTTATTCACTTATTTATTTGTTTTTAACACTATTGCCTTGACTCAGTCTATATGTGTTCATTGGGTGATTCCTCAAGCACATTATTCTTTAGTCTGTCCATATTCATACATGAACATTAGCATCATGGTTTTTATCATTGGTTCATTATTTTCAAGTGTTTATTGCATTGGTAATCCTTCCTTATGCATATTTTTGCCAAGTCTTCATGGTGTTCTATCATGAAGCCTACCATCACATGCTATAATGAAACATAGCTTTAGGAAGGCCTACAATCTATGGAGACATAAAATATTTTCCTTGGTGCCTTGGCAAATCCTTCCATCCCACCCTTGATCAAATCAACCCATTGACCATTCTAGTTGTATCATTTTTAATCAAGATGAGCATCTCTTCATTAGTAGTTACAACTAAATCATTCACAACTGATCAATCTTATTATTTTATTCGTGTATTTCATCACTTTGCACCTGTTCATCGTTAATCTATATTCTAGGTTATATCATTGAGTTATGATTGATAATCATCCCTAACTAGGGCACCATCAATTTTAGCCAATCTAGGTCATCTTCATGATTATAACCACCTATGGGCAAATCATTATTTTAACTTTTATTCTTGATTATAACAATTTTTTGGCAAATCAGCATCAATTTTACATCAATGCATGCATGCATTTTCTTATTTGGATTAATCTCAACCATGGATTAATTCTACCTTTCTTCTTGTTTATTTTTGAGAAACCATCCATCAAAAAATGTGATGACCACTCCCTTGAGCAGGCATCATCATAGGCTTTCCAAAACCATTTGGAGCTTTGTTCTTCAACCATCTTCTTCTTCTTGGTATACATACAATTTATCATTCTTTGAGAAGACATTGCTTTACCTATATTTTTTAATATTTTCCCAAATAGGGGCAAATTATAGACACCTAAAACTAGCCATTGATAACCTCCAACTATGGTTTTGGCCAATTTCCACCCAAAATGCACAATTTGGATTCAAAACATTAAAATGCATTAAATGAGTTTAAAATGATGTATTCAAGTGCTGATTTTGGTTAGGATATCACTAAATGGGGCAATGCAATTTATGGGCCAACTAACTTTGATCAAATAATTGAGTCAAAATGCCAATTTGCACCTGGGTGCTCTAGATTTCTCTTTCCTATCAAATCTTCTACCCAAGATGCATGCCTTAGTTTTTTGTTGTTGGTAACATCCTAAATGTGAATATAGTTCTAACACATTGGACATAGACTTTCAATTCTAATCTAGTAAAATTGAGGACCAATAACAAGGCATTATGATCAGATTATGTAATTTGTGCATAATGTGGTTAATCATGCTTAAGAGCTAATTACCCCAAATCAAGGCCTAATTAATAATTCCATGAAAACTTATTGAAAATTTATTCTTATAAATGAATATTGAATATCTACATCATCAAGTGACCTCATTTCTTGAGAAGATATCTGTAGGCCATAAATGCCACAAATATCAGGATTCATGCCTCCCATGCCTCATCAATGCCTTCCATGATGCCCTCCATTCCTCTTAATTACCCCTTATTAAAATTTTATGAAGAGGATAAATACAAAATTAATTCCAAAAATTGAATTAATCCTCAACCACATATCTCAATCTTGAGATGGATGGTTGAGGTTGATTATGATCAAATCCAAAAATATATAAATATGAGGTCTCATAAAATTATTTATAAGCTTAATTTGTACAAAGTTATGATGCACGATTACTTTTAGAAGATTCATGAAACTAGTGTTATAAATCAGAATTGATTCCAATCCAAGCCAAGCCACAAGCCAAAGGTGCCAAGGAGAAGAGGAGATATTTAAGTCTCCTTTGATGAAGACTTGATGAGCACAAGCTGAGCAAGTCACTACTACAAAGGAATTTGGAGCATCTAAGGAAGGTGAAGGAATTATTTTGTTTGATTCCTTTCTTTTTAGTTGTGTTTATCATTTTCTTTTGTTAACTAATCTCTACCTAGTGTTTAGGCCTAGATATGTTATGTTATTACTATGTTTATTTCACTTTGTGTTCATTTTGGAACTAACACCATTCTAACCATCCTCTCTTGAGTCAAATTCTTAGATCACATTTAGTAGTCTTTGGTGTAAGTTAAAATGAGAAATTTGTAAAGAATAAATTATGGTATTGAAACATTTTATTTATGGAGGTAATTTTAAATATATATAAATCAATAAAAATAGAATTATCTCATAAATTAATATATTGCTCTTTTACCATTATGAAAATTGATTAGGTATATTAGTGTAATAAGATTGTAAATTACTTGGAAGATTTCTAAGATGCATTTTAACTATTAAATAATGCACTTTTATTATTACAAGAAATTAAAAATTTAATTTAAATTAGAATTCATATGACCCACATTTGATTTATTTGATTATTCCATATTTATATATAGAGAGAGGTGTTGCAAGTAGTAAGAGAAATGATTCTATAAATTATATAAGCAACCAAAATGTGATGTTATGGGATGAAATCTAAGTAAATGATTAATGAACTATAGATGTAGGATATGATTATTAGTCTCAAAGTGCTATCTAATGTATCTATAGGGCATTAAATAATGATTTTTCTATTTTTACCCTCCCAATTATATGTTATTAATTTACATGGTGGAGAATTCCTAAACACTATAAAAAGTTATTAACAAGGTTTTTAAAAGTGATAATGAAAAATAGTGTTTGTATTACTAGCATTCATCTAGGGAATTTCATTTTATGAGACATTTCACGTCTTCCTAAGCATGGTAAACATTCTCTATTAGAACCATGCATAGCTACTTGTTTTGGGTTCATGGGCTTCTCATACATCAGACCTGTGTGGATGGGAAAGGTGATAGCATTTCAATGCATTCCAAATGGTAGAGAGGAGAGAATGACAAGTCTAATGAGATTATTCAAAACAAATTTTGGATTTCAAGGTGAGGTTAGTGTAGGTTTGTTTTTGTTTTGACATTTTTTTCATTATGTTAAAGCAGGAGATTAAAATATTTATACCATGTAGGGTTTGTTGGATCAAATATAGTATGGGTTCCTTAAATACCAAGTTGTTTGACATCTCTATTTTCCGTGACCATCATCTCCTCTATTTTCATAAATAGTAGTTAATTTTGGGTTTGTTATGCCAATAGAGACTTTGATTTCAGGATTTTATTATCGATGTTTGTACATTAGACAATGATGATTCATATAGCCTTGAATTTTTAATTTATTTTGAGTAAATATTTTAGGCTTATTGATTAATGATATGGAAATTTTTACAAAACCTTAACACTTTTACTTCCCATTCCTTTTGGATAATAAAATATGCCCTTTTCACATTTTATATTTTGACCATAAATGCTTTGAAATAATGATTTACTAGTAGATATGTCGATGTTGTATTTACATGCAGATTTAACTTGTGAGAATGTTAAGTATCATCATTTAGGATTACCGAATTATTAGTCCAATCATTTAGAATTTTTAATAGTAATACTTCTCAAT
>JARHVA010009082.1:5000-32500 GCA_037957365.1 Torreya grandis | reverse complement strand
TCTAAAAATTCTAAATTTATTAATGGTCTACCCCTATTTAAACCTTATAATAACAATGCACATGTAGTGTATATTATTTGTTTGATGGCTATTACTAGTTTAGGGGACTTGATAAAAGTTTCCAAGAAAAGGGTAAAAAGAGGTCGTGTTGTGGATATGGGATTTGGTTATATCTAATCTATTTTTTTAACTTATTTGTTTCTATTTTTTATTTGATAGACCAAACTATTTTAACTCCATTTAGCTTTATTTTTGGGGTTTAATTTTTTCATCATTTATTTAATGATTAATAGTGTAGTATAATTTTTTTAAATAAAAATTTGCTTTTCAATCAATTGGTTTCTTAAGTGATTGCTTCCACATATGCAATTTTGCATTTAATATTGGGGAATTCATAACGAGTATTTTTAAATTATTTTATTCATGGTATAAAAAATGATTTAAATGTAATATTCTCATAAATAATGAATGAATCAGTAAAATTAATTCATGATAAAACCAAAGACTACATATAGATTTTATATAAATTAATAGATTCATAGATAGGAAATTTTTTTATATATAAATAGTAGATGTCAACTAGTTCCATAGTTTTACCTTTTGTATTAATGAGTGTGTCTTCACTTTTTGTCAAACGTGTACAAATATATGGTGTAAAATGTATTTATTGTGTCCTTGCCATGAGTTCATGATCCTTAACTGTTTTATGTATTTAACAGACATGAAATTATATATAAATTATAATCCAAATTTAAATGCATATGTAGTATATAAGCTGTCCATGCTCATGGTATGCCTTATTCCTCAATTTCTACTTAAATTTTTTATTTTGGTAATTCTTGGTATTTAATTTTTTTGGGGATATAGTTCCTTTTATCAATTCATTAAATCAATAAGTTTTAAACAAGTCAAGGTCTCATTTAAACATGGATTTGACATTTATTTAATGCACATTTAAACATTATTATATATTGAACTAAATTTCTATATTGTTTTTTATTTATATACTTATTTGATGTGGGAGAATTATGGTCCATGTGTAATCTTGAATTAAATATGAATGTGAGTAGTTAGTTCATAATAAATTGAATTAAACTATTTCATTGTCCTATTAACTAAAGTTAAGATATTATATCATTATTCATAGGGCATAAAGATCATGACTTAAATATTTTCATGATGATTGTTTGTTTTAAAGTTTTATAAGTTTATGATTTTATACATGTGAACCATATTTAATAGAGCATAATGAAGACACAATCCAAGCCATACCAGTTAGGTTGTCAAGAATATCATTACATGAGAGCATGATAAATAAATATCAGACCATGATTGAGTTAGAAAGAAAATAATTGATGTAAAGAAGATAAGTTTTCAATGACTATGATTTTGTGTTGGATTCACTTAACCAACTCATACACCTGAGGGTGGAGATAGAAGGTCAAATTTACCTCATAAGAGGATAAAATCATTTTATTGTCTCCAATTTCATTGTGGAAGTCCTCGTTCAATGATCAATGCATGATTGGACTCTAGTCAAAACATGACAACCAGACCTCATGGTATTATAGTGATCAAATAAGATTTCTATTTGATATTGGAGGAGATAAGAGTTTGGTCTCATGTTAGGTGTTTATAGTGTTTTTTATGTTGCATCTAATAAATGAGTTGACACAAGTGTGATATAGTTAGCTACATTTATTGATTTGGTGTCTTTTATTATTAGTTATTAGGTGTTATTTATTTTGTTATATTTGTTTTGTTTTATGAGTTGTTTTAGTCCTTAAGGTGTTATGATGTGCTAATATGTTTGGCAGTGTAATAAGATAGTAATTCACATCATATTTCCATGTAACAGTCATAATTGTCCTGGGGGCCTAGTGGGCTCTCTTGAGCAATAGGTTGGTCCAATCTATGAGTCACAAATAGAGTTGAAAATTTGGCTTTGCATGCCAAATGTCAACCCCTATAATAAAAAAATATCATGATAACCCCTAATCTTGTTCATGATGTATAAAACTTGTCTTGGTCCTATAAATGCCTATTCTTTTATCCTTGTTAGGGTGTCATGTATGTGAAAGAACTTGTTTGGTATATCCATATATAATAGCATGTTTGAAGTCCTTCGGTTGATGTACTAGGTCCTCATGATGATCCTTGAGGGAGAAAGAGAGTGCTAGAATGTCTTGTGAGGTCTAGATAATGGTCTTAGCCTTGTTTGACAAGATTAAGGTATTTTAACAAAGGTTAAGGTTAATTTAAAAGGTTAAGTTTTCTAGTCCTTATGGTTTAAGGGCTATTTTAAAACAAATTATTAGGAAAATAACATTGTTTACTTGGTGTAGGGATGTTTATGCCTTGTTTAGGTCATCATATGAATTTTAAGTGTGTTTTAGGTTGCCTTCTATGGCATATTCACTCAAATTAGTTTTCAATCCTTCATAAAACCCCTAAATCCATCAATTGATTGACAACCTTGATATATGACCTAGATTGCATTATGAACCTTTATAAAGGAGGATGTTTTAATGATAATTTCATTTGAATGTGTCTTGAAAGGGGTCTCATTGACAATATAAAGTTATTTGGGATGGTTTTAAGTGCATAGGGGGTCTATTTTAATAGTCAAATACATTTCCTACCCACCAAATGGGCCCCAAATATGTGTAAAATGTGTCTTTCCAACTCCACTAGTCATACCACAAGTTTTTAAATATTATTTAACATCCATTCCCTCATCCCATACTATAATGGCAATTTAAAATTTGAATCATGAGAAATGAAATAAATTACATGTTTTGTAGGAGTTTCAAAAATGTATGAATCCATACAAATAGGTACGTATAGATGAAAGTTAAAATGTTCACTGAGAGCTCATGTCAGATATTCTAGACAAGTTTTATGACTAGAATATACAAAACAAGTTCAAAACTAACCTTTTCATTCCATCATCTTCCTTGATAGTTGAGATAAGCTCTTTGGTTTATGCTCATTATATACAGAGAAATAAAGTGAGGATCTAAAGCTTTTGGAATAGGAAGGGAATATCTTGACATTCCCATTCTAGTCATTGATCTAAAAATCCATGTTATAATTTATGAACAAAAAATGATAATCTGGGCACTCAAATGGTCTTTTTCTTTTGTGTAAAGGTTAAAAGTTGCAATGGGTTTGGTACATCCTTGAATTATGTTTGTAGATTTTTATTATAGTTAATTCTAAGATCCCTCAAGGTTTATTTCCATCACTCTTCATCCATGGTTCACACGTGTCAAGGTGTGGGATCAATCAAATATTCATGTTGTCAGATTTGAAGAAGCATGGTAGTGTTGCTTCTTGTTGAATAATCTCCAAGGCATAAAATGGAAGTATTGAATGATGTTTTGGTATGATAATGGATACTTAGGTTCTATTTAAGCCTCCTCCTCTTTCTCCCAAGCTCATCTACACCATTAGATGATTAGGTGGATCTTTAAGTCCTACCTCCATTATGATTGATATGTATGTAATGTGAGATTCTTGAAAGTGTGAAGTGGTGCCTTTGGTAGTTAATATGTGGAAAGTATAAAGGAAAGTATAATATGCACTATCCTCATCTAATTTTCATGTTATATGGTGTTTTTATCATAGAACCTTGACCTCCCTATTCTCAAGATCATTCTCAGCTTTAAGACTTAGAAGGTAAACCTTTATTTAGACAACTACAAACCTAAGATAGTCTAAGAAAATGGAATACTTTTAAGGTGAGACATAGGAAGATATTGGTGAGCATAATATGTAGTACTAGTCTATGAAGTATATGGGATATACATAGTGGCATTTATGAATGGATCAACGCTTCATCAAAGCTCTAAAGAAAGATATAATCTCATAATCATGATAGGCCTTTTAAGGTGTGCTAAGTAAGGAGGATAGATGTTGTTGATTTGTGGTGTAGGAGG
Organism: Torreya grandis; assembly: GCA_037957365.1. Taxonomy (NCBI): domain Eukaryota; kingdom Viridiplantae; phylum Streptophyta; class Pinopsida; order Cupressales; family Taxaceae; genus Torreya; species Torreya grandis. The sequence continues at coordinate 28,559 of JARHVA010009082.1, read as the reverse complement.
TATTTAAAATACTAAAGAACCATATGGGCCTATGAATAAGTATGGATATGAGAGATTAGGATCCAACTAGGATAAACACATCATGTCAACCATCTTAAATGGGAGCTTAGTCAAGGTTCTCATATAAGCAAGGAAATGACAAGGTTTAGGTAGTTTTGATGCTATGATGGATAATAGTAATATGAAGAGACCACCAAAATTATAATAGAATCCAAAGACATATATGGAGCATCATACTCAATTTTCATGATGACTCACATTCAGTTAGACCTCATTGACTATTTATACTAATAGTGTGAGAGAATAATAGGAACATGAAATATAAGGAACAAAATGTGGTTCTAAATATTTCCTATCTTTCTAATGGATCAGCTCAGTTTTTAAATAAATTATTGGGCTTAAATGGCCTAGTTATGCCTATTACGCCTAAAGCTAGTATACAGATATGTGACTGTAATCTATGGGTATTTTGCATATTTAGAGGGTAATATAAATACAAAGGAGTCTCATAAGATTTTTATACAAGAGGTATGGTCATATGATTCATATTAATATATTTAATATCAATCTTAGATGTTAACCTAAAACTAATCATACCTACATATAGTCAAAAGTGAAAAACTACTACCTACATGCAAGGTGATGGGTTATAAGATGAAATGTTATGGATTATGCTTGGTGAGTATAACGATAAATATACAATGAGAGGTTTGGAATTGTATCTCAAAGTTTTCATCCTCCCTTGAATACTTGGTTCATTGAATGCAATAAGAATCTTGATAATTTAGGCCTCTTAGGACTAAACTAGAGATCCAAAGGCTTGATTATTGGAATGAGAGACATATACAAGTGTGGGGATGTTATAATGGTGAAAAAATATGAGAGGTATTAAGTGATTATGAGGAAATAAATTTGGGTAAGTAAATTATCATGATTTACACCTACTAAGTCATGATTCTAAAATTGCCACCTACAACAAGACTTGAACAAGAGAGTTTAAGTGAGAACCTTGTGGAGAGGCAGGGTAAAAAGATGGATTCTTTATCACTTTTCCTCATAATAATATCTCATTTATTCCCATTAGTATATTTTGGTCCTTAAAATAAGAATATCTTAGAAACCTACATAGGCCTATTAGGCCTAAATATCCCTAAACAAGCCAATACACATGAGTTAGAGTTTTATACATGCATTGCAGTTATATGAAGGTTGGAGACATATAAGAGGGAGTGAAAGAGATATATCAAGGTTACATGAGGATGAGAACCTCAACTTAAGTAAACAAGTACCTCACCTAAACATTAGGTCTATACACACCTATTAGGCTTTATAGGCCTAAATAGGACTAGGCACATAAACTGAGGGTATTTGATTAATTGAGGATCGATGGAATGTTGAAAACATTGAATAGATAATATGAAAAATACAACAAGAGATCATTTATGGTAATAATCTCAAGTGAGGTAGGAAGGCACCAATCCTAGCCTTAGGGATACTCAGGGCTAGTGATACATAAACCCTACACCCATTCAAAAGGGAGTGTAGAAGAAAAATTTGATTGAAGACATTAACATAAGAATATTTTTAGGACATCAAGGAATATTGAGTGTGTTAATAACATAATAAACATTATAATGATAAAATAAACTAATTGAGTCCCTAACCTAACTAGTCTAGTACTTAGACTAGACGTGGCAGTAATAGTTAACAATAAGACTAAAGAGAAAACCTAAGGTATAAGGGTAGAGATAGTAATATAGATAGATGGATTAAATTTAAGAGGATGGAAACAAGGTGGAAAACTATTAATAATGATGTTGAGTATACCAACCTACCTATAGAGAGGTTGAGACTCAGTCTAGGAAACTAGGTGTGAAACCATGTTTAGGCCTCAAATCCCACCACCACATTGATGCATACTTAGACCTTCCTAAGTATAATTAACATAAGTAGATGTAGAGGGATGGTTCAGGTCCTAAATAAGATGTTTTGAGTAAAGATGAGTAAGGAAAGCTCAGATTAGTATCATCACCCACCTCAAGCTACACTAAACCTAGTCTATCATTTCAAACCATCATTTCAAGTGATCATATATTTCATATCATCATTAATAACATCCAATTATCTAAAAAAGATTTTTTCATCACTATGCAATCAACATTCATAAATGAGATAGTGGGTTTCAATGGCCCACCTCTATGAATCATCATTAAGACTGTAACCATGTCTAAAAGGCTTGTGAAGAGATCAAAGTATACAATATTGCATTCATATATCCATACATAAGATATAAGGGAAACAAATATTTTCAATATATTTGGGTGGGTTATTAGATAAACATCCATGGCCATAATTTTCGGATTCGAGGTATGATATATATGATCCATCATTAAGATGGTAGACCTCCAAAAATTTGATTAGACCCTAAGATAGGCCCAACTTGGGAAAATGTAATATATTTACAATAAAAAAACCTTAATTATCATAATAAATAATTCGATCACCTAGACCACTCAGAGGATATCGTAATAATGGTACCGGTCTATATAAACCTATCAAAAATTATGTTTTTGAAAGGAATTTAGTAGAAATCAAAGAAAAAATTGTTTATAAGGTTTGAAATCATTATAGGGAGTATTTTTAGACCTTTTTAACCTAAAAAAATCATAAAATGTACAAAAATATTCCTATAAATTATTTGACAAGACCACGTCTAACAACCAGTATGCAGATGCTAAAAAGATGTACCATAATCACCTCGACAAGCTAAAGTTGTAAGATTATACTATTTTAAAGGAATATGTCATAATGTATAACAGTCATTCATAACTAAATAATGATAATTTACTTATTATATAAGTTATACACAAGTTTTATGGTCATTCAATCAACCAATAGTCAGGTAATTAGGCCTTATGGCCTAATTAGCCTAATTGGTCAATAAGAAGAGATGGAAGTTGCCATAGAGGGGATGATAGGAGATATATTCATGGTCATAATACCCATATAATTTATTTATAAAGGATTAAGTAATATATTCCATGGTCGTTATGAATGAAAGGGCAATTTCTTGAAACTATGTCAACACGCAAGGGAAGATCAAATGCTACGTGATTCATATGAAACTTAATTGAGATACATTAATGCTTTGAACTATAAAAGGAGACATTAGTGAACATAAATGGTGTTATAATTATCATCGTGGAGTAAACTAAGATTTAACATGCCTCCTTTACTTTACCTCAATGCCTAAAGGGCACATTGAAGAGACCAACACATGGAGGGAGTATGAGGGACTACTATAGCTATTTGTAATTGATGATGGCATGAAATATGGTCATGTATGACCTACTACCCACACCTAAATACCATTTTAACATATTTTTAATTTCTCATTCTTCTATTTATTCATTCCTTAAGGCCATTTTACACATCCCTCACTTGGGTATGAGGAAACTCTACCCAGACTTATACTTTATTGACCTCTTGGACTAATGCAATGACTAAATTACATTTTTTCATTTTATCTAGTGTGTTTATATTGGTTTTAATTGAATTTTGGGTATTTATCTTCATTTTATAGGTCCTTTCTTCACGTAGATGTTAATAGATGTTCTATCTAGGTCATATACTATGCAAAAAGTGTTGGTGATTGAGGTTAGATTGGAAACTAATTGCTAAGTGTCATCAAGAAAATATTTTTCTCATGGCCCTCATGTTGTACGCACCTGTCATATCCCCTATGTGAAAAAATGTTACCTAAATAATCTTAGAGTTAGTAGTTAAGTTGTTTGTTTAGTTCACTAATGTTTCTAAGGCAAATATAGTGGATAATGATATTGGTGAATCACCAGCTTTATGTTAGGTTTCCCTTTATGCATTATCCTATCCCTTTGCACATAAAATTAAATATTTATTAGTTATTTGATCCCTAATAGATGCACCATGGGATTTATCACCATAATTTAGAGTTCTATCTTAGCCATAGGTTACCCACAGCCTTGGGTTGTTACCATGTTACACCAACCTTATAAATAGGCCTAAACAGACTCTTCTTAGGGTGAAAATTAGAGAGATAAAAATAACATCTTCTATTATGATCTCATTCTTTACACATAGGCCATTATCCTTCATGCATAAGGCATCATCCTTGGTCACAATCACTAGCCAACATTCTAATTGTACCTTCACCACTATATATCTTGGCTGATCGAGCCTCATCCTTCTTCTTACTGAGCCTCTCCAATTTTGATATTAGTCTCTTCCCATCAACCCAATATATATCTCACTCATCAAATACACTCAATATCTATGCATTGCATGTAGCTAACTACACTTTTATCTTTACCAACTAGGCCACCTATCCCCTTAGAGTAATAATATCTATATCCCTAGATGAAAAAATACCTTGTATCCTAGTGGTCTCCCCTTATGCATTAGATAAATATAAATATAAACCCACTATGTCTCTCTTTAGGCATACAATCTCTGATAATCTAGAATTTATCTCACTATATAGCCTATCAATTACTATCTAGTCCTCTATAAACCCACTTGCACCAAATATATCTTGCCTTCCCTATACATGTACTTATCTAGAGGTCCCTACCTCCAATATACCTATCTTGTGACCCTCCTTACTACATTGTGCATCCCTCATCTCTATATCATATGCATCTATATCAGCTATCACTATATCAGATGTAGGATCCTATTGTACTTGAACATGAACTATCTATAAATAAAGGTCATTTGGTATAGCTAGATGAACCATCACCTTAACCTATCTCTATAATAGGGTCTAACCCTGGTATGTCCTTGGTCTCACCGATATATGATGTAAGATTAGTTTCCAAGGCTCTAGAATATTCAATCAAATTGGTCTAACACAAACCCACCGTAATGTATAGGCATCTGTAATGCCAACATCAGTGAATCCACCTACATAATCCCATAACACATGATATAATCTACCATAATCCATCACCACCTTATCTTAGGGTAGTGGTGGTCCCAATGCCATGATCTCTTGAGTCACATGGGTGAAATAGTGTGGACCCTATAGAATTTCCTATTAGAAGCTAAACTACCTCTATACCTAATATGGTCTATACCACTCTACTAGAAATTCATGGTGGCTAGTAATATAATGTGGTGTCATCATGAAGGTAATCATGAATAACTAATCAATCCAAAATCACCATGTAGATAAATAGGGATGCCAAATAAAGTCAAAATTGACCATTTCATTGATGGACCCTCTATAAAAAGACAAGACCTCAAGATAAGCATGTAAACTTAGAACTATCAAGTAGCACCCAAAGGCAATTAGATCCTCCAGTCCCCACTTGTATCTTGGCCCCACTTTCCTCTCAATGGCTATTTGATCCCATTTCTAGACCTGGAGTAGTGTGTTGTGACCAATACTATGTCCCCTCTAATAGGATATCATATGCAGATCTCAAGATCACTCAACCAATTTAATAGGTTCCCATGAGAACATGTGCAATGATCAAACATCTCATGGATAAATCCTATCAAACAAAGATGAAAGAACCTTATGCTCTTGATAGGTAGCAGAAGCATGCTAACAAGACACTTCAAAATGACTACCTCTAGGGGAACTATCACATTTACTACTCCCATTCCATCATCTAGAGGCCAAACCTGGTCCTCTAATACATCTATATCAATAATAGCATTGAGGACCTCTAGATCCATCACACCAATCAAGTCCTAACAAATATCTCATCTACCCATCGACATTTAAATAATCTTGTAGCCTTACATTAACACTAATAATATATGGTGGACATCATGTAAAGTAAATATCACCTCCCCATTCAACAAATATAAGTTGAGGTCTCTAAATATGACCTCTATAAGTGATGAAAATACACATGATCTGTATGAATCACTAGTAGTTGCATCAAGTTATAAAACTCCACAACCCTAAGGAATCCCACAAGCTCATCAGTTTAGATCCCCTATAGTCATATAACTTGAGAGCATCACTCCCATGATGTGACTACCTTGACTCACTCTAGAAACTCAAAACACAAAAAAATAAGTCAATCTTTTTTCCTCTAAATATTTAAATCTACCTATATTCTTCTAATTTTAGGCTTAACCTAATCTCCTATAGGTGCCATTCTCTCTTCTTTTATCATTCTTTTGGTCCTTTTTTCAACCTTGCCATTTTCTCAGTGATCCTACCATTAAGAAGGACATTTTTACCAAACCAAAGATGAAACTCACTATTTATACACATGGGTTTTCAACTTCACCATTTTATAGGGAATTATCATAGATCCATATGGAATTTCTACTAATGATTTTAGAAAATATCAACAATGTCATATATTATGTTGAGAAAATGCCATTTTGACTCTAGAACCAGCTAAAGACATAGTGATATCACCATTCCCAATGGTTAATTCATCATTATCAAAAGTCACCTCATCATTTGTAATTTCTTACAAAAGAAAAGATCACTAAACTACCTACTTATACCTAGCATTAAATCTCATAAATATGGAATTAACTACCATAAAAGTGTACTTATTGATTGTCCTATCCCTAGTTATCTGTGATACTCTTGTACACACTCATTAAGATGTTGGTGGTGTGGGATATTATCCATCTTTCCTAGCTCTCTAATGAGAAAATCTCAAATCTCTCAATTGTTATAGACAATGGTGTAATTGAATAATTTTTACCCCTAAGGGGTAAAATTATAGAAAAAATTTCATCCCTTGGACCTATAGTTACCCCATTTATATTTTTTGACTATTATTTTAGCCATGTTTATCCACTTTCCCCCATGTTTTCTTATAATTACTTCATTTTTAATCCTCGTTTATTGAATTACATGATTTTATTTCTTCTAATCAAGGGCCACCCATCAAATAAATTTTCCATCCTCCCCTCGAGGGGGCAACATGGACCACTCAAACATTATTTAAGGTATTTTTGTAACCCTATTTCTCGACAACTCATGTAAAATTTAGTATAAAATAGGAATGAATTTATTTATTATAATTATAGTGACTTTTTTGTTATTGGAAAAGACATTGCTTTGACCAAATGTCTGTCCACTCCCAAAATATGGGGAAAATGTATACATCCAATTCTTCTCACTATTGTGCCAAAATTGAAAACCTGAATGATAATCTACAAAAATGCACAATCTGGACAAAAATCACTAAAATGATCTAAATCATCTTCACACATCACACGCAACTATCAATTCTCATTCATTGATCCCTAATTAGGGAAATGCATTTTATGAAATTGTTATCTTTTCCTAACTCAATTTGATTCAAATTGTTACCATGCAAAATGAAATCTTAGACCACTAAAATATTCTAATTTGGTTGCACACTTCACATGCATGTGTCAATTTATATCTATCATACCCTAATTAGGGTATTATCCTATAAACAACAAGAATTTTCTTCTAGTTATGCTCTAGTCAAATTACAACTCAATAAAATCAAATTTCTAATCAAATTGATTAAAAGTACAATAAATTTTCAAGTAATTATAGAAAACTAATGAAAATCATTAAATAAAATCAAAATAAAATTAGAATTTTAAGTGAAAGTTGTTGAATATCTATTTCCTAGAAATTTATTAATCAAATATACATCACCCATGGCATCATCATAGGGGTGTCATTCACAATGTATGAATGGAGTAAAATAACTAAACTAAGGCTACCCATGTATTAATAATGATCATTCTTCTAAATATTGATGACAATATTTATTGTTTGTTCGTCCCAGATTGAATCAATCTATGGACACACATCTTGATCTCAAGATTGATGGTCACGATTGATTGTCAACATTTCAAAAAAGATATAAATAACTGAGCAAAGACTATAAAAAATAGGATATTTTTTGTGTAAACTTACCATGAAAAAATACTTTTAACAAGCTTCAATTAAGTAACATTATTATGCAAGAATATTACTAGAGAAGCTTTAGTCACGCAATAAATTGACAAATTGAGGAACCAAAGCCATTGGTAAATTAAGAGATTATTCAAACACACACTATACTACTTGGAAGGTATAATCATGCACATAATCATGCTCATTGACCATTTTTGAAGGAGAGTCACTACTTGGAAGGTATTGCATTATCTTACTTTCATAAATAGTTCTTCAAGTTCATTAACACCACCAATCGAGGTAGTAGTCTTATCAAGTTAGTTATTTATATTCATTTTAAATTATTTTGTACTGACACATGGACAAAATTAATTCATAATCATACTATATATATTAGACTCATATTAAATAAATTATAACATAAACAACAATAATCATGCTAAATACTCCAACATGTTTTTAATTCTGATAGAATTTAGACATTATTTATGAATTATATATCACCTCAATCTTCTACACTTCGAAAATACATATCATGGTTGTTCCTTCAAAATTTAGACCATTTTTGTTGTCAAAATGCTCACAACACTATCCCTTTGTGCCAAATTGCTTATATCTTTGTCTGACTAATTTGTCAATATTTTTGTTGTATATAGTTTTTCCAAGATGGTTCATTTTATTACACGTAATAAAACTAATGATGCCACTAGAGTTTTAGAACTATATTTTAAAGTATGTTGTGAGATTTCATGGTTTTTGAGAAACCTTTACTTCATACAAGATAAAAAAAAAATCTATTTTTTTTTGGAGAAAACTATGTAACAATCTAAGAATTAAGCTAAAATTTATTAGTTTATACAACCCAAAAATATATGGGTAAACATAAATAGCAAATAAGAGCTTCAAAAATTTGTAGATATACATAGTTGAAGATAATCAAAAACAATGGGTCTTTGATTTACCACAAGATAATTATGTGAATAGATCAACTAGAAAGTCATCATTTTAGATTGTTTATGGTATAAATACCATGCATATTGTTAAAGTTAACGATTTCAAAATGAGTTACTGATGATGTTGATGCATTTGTAGAGTACATACAAAATTTGTAAGAATAATTAACAAGAAAGCTACATAAAAGTAATGAAAAATATAAATAATTAACATATGTAACAAAAAGGTTAAATATATTTGAAGAAGAAAATTTAGTGATGGTGTATTTGACTAAGTAAATATTTCCCAATGGAATGTAACTTGATTTAAAGTAAAAGAATATTGCTTTGTATAAAATTGTGATTAAAATAAATGACAATGCTTATGAAGTGTATTCACAATAATATTTTAACATTTATCTAGTATTTAGTGTTTTAGATTTATATGACATTCATAGAGAGTATTGTGAAGGGAAATAAGATAAGTATTGTATTGGAATGAAAAGTTACCAATGGAGAAGAAAACAAAATATAATACATGTTCTCAATAAGAAGACAATGAATTTAATACAAGGAAGTTATAATAGGTATTCAATAAAATGGAATGGAATACAATAAGAAGACAACACTTGGAATTTAGAAAAGGAGATAGAGAACTATATAAGAATAAATGGTAGGAATATAATTAGGGCATCTCACAAGAGATGATCTATTTTCAAACAGAGGAGAATGATACAAAAACCTATCTTCTAGATGCCATATATTTTCACTCGTTAACCCAAGTTAGCTCTTGTTCTTGTAAAAATTAAAATAAATAGAATAAGAATTCAAACATACCATACTTCACTAACTAGGGCCAATTCTAATATGTTTGGAGAGTCATACTAAATCATTTAAGGGTCACAAATTGTATTCTAATTTTCTAGTCATGCTAGAAACAGTAGAAATTAGATAAATTTTTAACCAACATGAACTTGGGTTGAAACTTATCAAACATCATAAATTTATTATTTATAGGATATTTTTAAAATTTTAGGCCCATATGAACCTGCATAAAAAAGTTATTAAAAAACAAGGTTGTTATTTATAACAAAGGTAATTTACTTTAGGTACTTTATTATTTTATTATATATTTTTATGTTGCATGACAACTCTATTATCAAGTTGATGTTTATTTATAGGATTTTATAGATAGTTTAATAATTAAAATGAAAATTGTCAAAAAATTCTGATTTTTATGCCTATTGTTTTTTGGCTTAGGTAGTCTATGTTTTTCTCAAAACTATCAATGAGATATTCTTAAAAAGAAAAGGATTATCATTTTCATTATAAGCATTTCGAGGAAAAAATTATACATTATATTGAATCTCCTTTTTAGGCCATTTTATAGTAAAGGAATTTTTTCCCTTAATTTTTTGGTGACTTTATGAGTTAATCGCAATTCTTTCTGCCCACCTAGTAAATCCATATTTCTAGAATGTTATTCAATCTTCTCAAAAACCTTTGTATAAGTTTTTAAAGTCATAAGTTTATTTATACCTAAGCATCCTCTTATCATTTTTATGTTTCCTATCATTTTTAAATTTATCTAAAATATTGGCGGGATGTTCTTAGGCATAGAATGACATTCAATTTAATTTTAAGCATTTATACCAAATAAGCTCATAAATGCAACTTTTCATTAAAATGATGTATGATTTATGGTGATAACTATATGGAATCATTTCTCTAGCTCTGAATCAGTGTATATACACTTTCATTGAAGAAAATAATTGGTGTTGAAGGAATTATTTGAAAGATAAAATCATTGATACATTCCAATTTGTGTGGTAGTTAATGACAAAACACTTTTTTAAAATTCTCTCAAAGAGGTTATTTAATAAAATTATATTATTAATGTTTTTAATACCATAAATATTTGATTCTATATATTAAATATTTCAAATTGATTACGATTTTAAGAAATCTTTTTATTATATGTTATATTTAATTCTTAGTTGAAAAAAATATTTTGTAAGGCTATAATACATGTCCAATTTTCAATCTAATATTATATGGAGTAATAAAATTTAAACCAATTAAATTGAATAGTTTTCTTAAAATATATTATGTATATTCATATCCTTTTTGATGTAATACAATAATAATTGGTCATTTTCAACTCAGTTAATCATTTAATTGAAAATATTATAATAGTTAGTCTTCTTTGATTGAACTTATAATTTATTTGGAAAATTTATTTCTTGTTAACAAAATATATTTAATTGATATACTTAACCTTAAAATATCAAGTAGCTTACATATCCTCAATACTTAGTGGATATGAATAATAATTACCATAATAGTTTAAACATTGTTTTCTTTTGCTAATCTTAAGAAAAACATTTTTCATGGTTAAAGATAAAATAACTTATAGAGGAGGTGTTAAATTTTGTATAATTAAATTTTAAAAATGTAAAATTTTTAGTATATTTAATTTTAAATATTATTATTAGAACATTACTTTTTTATAGTATTGAATATTTTTTCTTCGAATTTATTTATTTACTTAAATTTATTTTTATATAATTTTACGTTTTTTTTCCTTTCTTAATTTTTATTATGTTTTTGTTACTGTATTGATCTCAACATAATAATCATTGATATTTTCAAGATGACCACTTATTTAACATAAAAATTTGATTCTTGTTTTCTCAAAAAAAACATGTAATCAAACCATTTTTTCAAATAGTAGACATATATCCTATTCTTTTAAAGTTTTATGGTTTTAGTAATGTAAATCATATGTTCGATTAATGGTATGAGTAATTTAAATCACTAAAATAATATGCATAAAATAATGATTAATTTGTTACATATTTTGACTAGTATTAACTTTCTAAAAATTGTAATAAATGTGTGCAAACAAAGACTTATCTAGAAAATACCTGATATATATGATTTAAGTTCTAAAACATGAGATGTGAATAAGTTTGATTTTCATCAAATATATCCCTGTATCAAAACCGCCTAGATAGTAGTACCACATTTAGAAACTAATGCCATGTGGCTCTACTGTATTTTTAATAGCACTAATGTCCTCTCTCTGAATGATTTATGGGTTTTGTGTATCAAGTATTCTCTAGTTTTTATCCAAAATTTATTTCTATGTAATCAATAAATTTTCTTGTAACTCTGCTTTCCTCTAAAAACCGTATGTTTTCATGTGTGTAAGGGTTTGAATGAACACCATAATGAAATGGGGTTAGTTGGTCTGATGTGTTGGATGTGTGATCCAAACCGCTATGAGGGAACACTACTTATATAACAATACTTTGAAGAGGGATCAACCTCAATATAGTTGTCCCTTCTAAGTATTTGGTGCAAGTGCAAGTGAAGGCTAGAATGATAGTGACCTTGAGTGTGATTGAGATTGGAAATCTATAAAATATGTGTTTAGGACAGCTGTAGATGGTAATATGTATTTGTATGGAAGAGTATATAATATTAGCTTTGATTTTACTTAACTTGTTTCATGTTTGAACATGCATTTTAGCTTATAGTGGATAAACATTTAAAATTCATGTACTTATAGTGTTTTTTAGCTTGTATGGATAATAAAAGATGCTTAGGCCAACCTTAGGAGGATTTTTCATTCAAGAAATTTAGGGAAAAGGAAATTAACTCCATATTAGGGACACTAGTGCCATGTGGATTTAATGTCCTTAATGTGGTGTTAATGTCTTGCTTCCAGACTGTTAGGTATAAAGGGATTAGATATAGAAATAAGTGTCCAAGACTATGTTTTAGGTGACCAGGGACCCATGTGGTCTACACAAAGGTTACAAAAGTGGGATAAAAATACATAGGATAGGTCTAGGGATAATTTACAACTAGGTTGTATGAAGTAACACTCTTAGCACTTAAATATCAATTTTAGGTGATTACATCCCCCCCCCTTTGGATAGAAATGTAACAAAGTGAAATAACTAGTATAAAGGAAAAATAATCCTACATGGAACTAAATAGGAAGTGAAGCGTGTGAGGCTTAGTCTATGTATATAAAGTTGAGTTAGTCTATGTTAATCATGATCTAATGTATGACATTTTTGGGTACATGAACATGGTGACAACCTTTGTATGTGTGTGTGTGTGTGTATGTGTGTGTGTGTGTGTGTGTGTGTGTGTGTGTGTGTGTGTGTGTGTGTGTGTGTGTGTGAGTGTGATATAGTGATAAATCATTGAATATCTTGAACTAAGTTGATAGATTTCTTACTCCTCATGTGTTTGTGGCTTGATCACTCAATCTAGTTTTGACTTTATCATTGTCCACCCTTACTTGGTGGATCATGACCTATATATAATTGGGATTAGACTGAAAGTGTGTCTTACCCTCTCATGTGGGTGGCTCAAAAACTTAAATATGATATGAATCCATCATTTCCCAACCATGTGTAATAGATGCATCAGAAACTGAAATACACAAAGTGTTAAAAATATTTCACTACTTATATCTAACTTTGTATGTCTAATCTATTAGCACTCAAGCACATTAAATGGGTCTGGGCCACTCAGGAATGCCAACCACCTAGAATATGATTTCATTATGATTGATTAACTTGTGTGTAACTAAGCATTTTAAAAAAATGTCTTACACACATGCCCTTAATCTAATATCTGTGTATACTAATTCTAGATTGAGTTGTAATAATTGTATCTATGTATTTGAACTAAATATGGGGATGATCATCTCTCACATGATGTTCAAAACATGATAAAATAATATGAATCTAAGTTGAACTACTGTGAGCATGAGCATAATTATCAAACTTGTAGTTGTATCTATGCAAACCTATATTCTACTAGTGTACTATTCTAGATAATCTGAACTATCTTGAAACTAGGGCTACTAGACAATAGCACCACATTTTGGATAATAGAGCCCTATGGTGCTAATGTCCCTATTTAGGCATTAATGTCTATCTAGTCTAAAATTTGAGTCATTGTATTGATTTTATATTACCAATTTTTTCATGTATTTTAATTATGTTTAATTTTCTAAAATTGAGCCTATGGTTAAAAATATTATGTGAGTGAAATGTAGGACCCTGATCTCTATGACAAACCCCTATGAATTCCCCCTCTTTTGAGGGTGTATTTTTAACCTTTTCAATAACTACCCTTGAAATAATATATCTATAAAATGTGTGTTATCCAAAGCATATATGATGAATATGTGATAATCCAATACAATGTGAAAACATACGATCATAATGTAACATAATCTAAGCATATCTATGTAAAATAATATGTATGTTATATCTATCATTCCATAAGGGTGTCAACATAAATATAATCAATGTATATAATAACAAATTTGAGTATAACTAGGTAACTATCTAGGGGTATCGGGCATGATGTCCATCACGACACCCAAATAGCAAGGGTAAATGTATGAGGTCCCTCATGGCATTGAGATATAGTGTGTGTGATAAAAGGTTTCATCATGGCATGTTTTTATCATTGACCTCAAAAGGGTGCATCATGTAATGACATAATTGTCATTGATGTCAAAGGTATGTCAAGTGCTTGAACATGGTAGTGATATAAAGAGATTTTTGATTACTAAGTGAGTATTTTAGATTTGAGTACCCTATTGAATATTTATATTAGTTATCAAGGTTGATGTTTTAATTAATGTTTCATATTGTGAGGTTTGTGGTGAAATGTGTTCAGGTGCATGGAAGAGAGATGTCAAATCATATGAAGCTTGGTCATGTGGCTTTAGGTCTATATGAGGTTATGAATGATTGTTTCTATCATAAATATAATGGTGTAGCTATATGATTGTGTTGTGATGTCTTATGTTTTCTTTTTTATGTGGTCATGACATGAAAGGAACATGTCAAGGTATTAAGTGCATTTGATGTTTGAGCCTTGTCATGGCATGGTGAAGGTATGAGCTAGTTGCATGATTATTTTAGTGAAATCAGGCATGTGATAGGTTTTGAAGGTTGTGTAAGCATGAGAATAAGGTGTGGATGCACTCAAAAGTTTTTTAATGTGTCTCTTCAAAGGTAGGTCTTTAAGTCTTGGTCTCTACCTAGACCATTATTTAACCCTGGCTAGCATAATGAGTCATGTGGATCAAATTTCAACAGGAATGTGTGAAGCATATAATTCATATAGGTAACTCAAATTGTCATAAGAGTGATTATTACGTATGAGGTCATTATTTGTAGGAAAAGGCATGGAAGGTGGTTTTGAGGTCTCTCAAGTGCATATAATGAAGGTATGCAAACTTGAGAAGGACTCTCAGGTGTTTGTTGGCATGTGTAAAATCTGCACGAGAATCTAAGATATTAAAGATATATGTTAAAGGGTCCTAGATAATATCTACAAGCATTGTTTTTTTAATTTGATGGATTGTCCTTTATTAATAATTGTTAACACCAAAACCTATGTTAAACCTCCCTAAAACCCTAATAAGTACCCTATGTGGAATATCTTTTTCAATGTAGCTAGTAATGGTCTCAAATTCATATAAAACCCATTGGATCACATATTAAACTCTCCCAAGTACCTCTAAATGTTGTTGGTTAGTCAAATGAGAGATAAAATGCATAGATATATGCTTATTTGTCAAGTGGTTGTTGTACGTCTAAAAAGTTGCATCGATCAAGGAAAGAAAATACATGAAATAATAATGTATAGACTAATACTTTATTCCCATGATGATTTATGGATAGGTTTTATCATTCATGTGTTATAAACTAGGCTTCCAAATTATCCAATCGTAGATAGACCTAATGGTGTAAATAGTATAAAACCTAGGCAGAAATGAGAAGATGAATTTGAGTATGTTTCCATGGTTGAATGATGTAACCAAATGCATGGAGATGTTGTTTATAACTTTTAATTAATGTTCATTCTTGGAAATATTTCTGGATATTAGTAAAAATGGTGAAAGTATTTCTCACAAGTTGACCTATCTAGTTTAGATATTATTATGTGACATAAGGACAAGAAATTATTCTCAAAGATCAATATTTTCCATTTGATAATATGACATTTCTATCCTAAAATAGTACCAATATCTCATAAGATCATTTAAATGCATTACAATCCATTTAAAGTATCTACATAGGTGTTGGAGGTCTAAACCACCATAACTATGTTTTTAAGTATTCTGACAGTTCTAAGTGAGTGTTGTGATGAGTTGATATTGAAATCTAAAGATCTGATTCAAAGTGTCTAATGTATTTGGTAAAGACCCTAAGTTCATGTAAACTATTTATATCTACTTTTTTGATCATATTTGAGTTTATTAGGTATGTTTGAGATTTATTCTTGTAAGACAGTCTTTTGAGGCACACAATCCTAATACGACAGTTTATCCTAAAGGAAATTTCATAGTATGAATGAAAGATACTTGTTTAACCAAGAATGGATGAGGTAATTATAGGTTATTTAGTAAGTGATTTAATGGCTTTCAATTTTTGGAGAAATCCATCTGGGCACAAGAGGAAAAAGTTTTGGATTTAATAGGATAGACCTAATGCAATTAGGTCTTCATGAGGCCTAAAAGATAAATGAGGCCTAATTGAGTTGTTAAAAATCAAAAAGGTTCCAAATTTCTAGTTAAATCATGTTCATAAAGTGTTTTAATACCTATTATATGTCATAATTAAGAGGTTTAAGGTGTATGTCTAACTAAGTGGTGTGTAACTAAGAGATGTATAACAAGGCATTTTAGGCCTATTTGAATAAGCTCAGACTAAGGGAATGGATTGATAAACTAGTGAGCTTAAGCAGGTTATTAAACATGTTATAAATAGTTATAAGAGATAAGATAAGCATTTCATGAAGATCATATGGGTTTTATAGAGTTGAAGATCAAGATCATATGACCTATTTAGTCTTGATGAGGGCTAGTTGAGTGAAAAATCCTAGAGGTAGTTTTGAGAAAGATTAAGGGGAATAGAGCTAAATGAGATATCATTATCTATTGAGAGGAAATAAAATTTTAATCATACATTTATTCCTATTTTTTGACAATGGATATAGTTTAGATAGATCATATAGAGAGATGAATGGAATATTAGAAGAGAGAAGGTTGATTGGCTAAGTTGGTGCTTGGTCAAAGAGGGATTTCAAGGTTCCTTATAGGTTGGTGTATTTATAATTGGTCTTAGATGAGTTTGTGACAATTAAAAATGGATTTTTATACTCCTTATTTGCTGGTGATTGAATAAGTGTCATCTTACTAATTTGGTTATTAGTTATAAGGGGTTGTAGCCTCCTAGCAAGAGGGTGTTTGCTAAAGTCAAGTAGGTGCTTGACAAATTTATGGTTGGTGCTCCATTTTGGGTTAATGATCAAATAAATTTGGTATGTTATCTTGAATTAAAGTTTTTCCAAGATTTTTTTTACTGTGTTTTATTCCCCATGAGGATTTCCCATATATGTGAGGTGTTATCCTATTTTTTGCTGATGTGATTGGTTCTTAATGCATTGTTAGATCATTATGTTTCTTTCATAGTTAAAAGATTAGTGGATTTAATTGATTTATTTTTTTAAAGAATTATTCGCCCCCTCCTCCCTCCCTCTTTTTCATTTTTCTTCAAATACTAATGATGTAGGTACATTTTTAAAGCACATACAAAAGATGTAAGAAGTAGGAAAAAAGCTACATGAAAGTAATGAAAAATGTAAAGAAAAAACATATATAACAAGCTGAAATGTATTTTAAGGAGTATATTTAGTTATGGATTATTTTAAGAAATAAATGTTTCCCAAAGGAACATAAAATAAGTTGAAGTATAACAAAATTGGTTCATGCATAATTGTGAAGAAAACCAGTGCACGCCCAATGTTTATGAAGTGTGTTCACCATAATATTTTGACATTTCTATAGTATTTAATGTTTTATATTTATATGATCTTCATATATAATATGCTGAAGGGAAATAATATGAAGTATCGGACTCAAAATAAAAGGTAACAATGGAGAAGAAAAAAATCAATACATGTTCTTAGTAAGAAGACAATGAACATAAGACAAGGAACATATAACAGGTATTAAGTATAGTGGAAAGGAATACAAAAAGAGGACAACACTTGGATTATATAATGGGAGATTAAAAGATAGATAATAATAAATAACATGAATATAATTAGGGTAACTCATAAGAGCTAAGTTATTTTCAAATAGAGGAGAGTGATAAAAAGACCTATCATCTAAAGGCCATATATTTTAACTCATTAAATGGATTTATCTCTTGTTCATGAAAACATTAAGATAAAGTAAAGAAGGAATAAACCTTAACCTAGTTCACTAGTTAGGGCCAGTTCCAATATGTTCGAAAATCCATACAATATCATCTAAGGGTCACAAAAAGTAATCTAGTTTTTTTCATCATACTAAAAATAGTAGAATTCAGATATTTTTTGAACCAACATGAATATGGGTTGAAAATCATCCAACATCATAAATTTATTATCTATAGAAAATTTTTAAAATTTTAGACCCATTCAAACCTGCATACATAAGTTATTAATAAAATGAAGTTTTTATTTAGAGCAAGAGTAATTTACTTTATGTACTTTATTATTTTTTTATAGATTTCTATTTTACATGATAACACTAATTTGAAGTTGAGGTTTATTTAAAATATTTTATATGATAGTTTATTCATTCGAAGTGAATTAATTAAGATGATTATTTTCACAAAATTTTGATTTTTATGCCTATTAGTTTTTGGCTTAGCTAGTTTATGTTTTTGTCAAAACTATTATTGATATATTCTTAGAAGGAGAAGGATTGTTAGTCTTATTTTAAGCATTTGGTGAAAAAAAATATACATTGTCATTTACATTATATTGAATCTCATTTTTAGGCCATTTTATAGTGAAATAATTTTTTTTTATTTTTTATTTTTTATTTTTTATTTTTTATTTTTTATTTTTTTTATTTTTTATGACTTTATGAGTGAATCGCAATTATTTGTGCCTACCCAATAAATACATGTTTCCATAATGTTGTTCAAGCTTCTCGAAAACCTTTATATAGGTTTTTCAAGTCATAATTTTATTTATACCAAAGCCTTCTCTTATCATCTTCATCATGCCTAATATTTTTAAATTTATTTAAAATACTAATGGGATGTTCTCAGGCACAGAATGGTACTCATTTAATTTTAAGAATTTACACCAAATAAACTCATAAATTCAACTTTACATTAAAATGAAGTATGGTTTATGGTGAATACTATATGAAATCACTTATCTAACTCTAAATTGGGATATATACACCTTCATTGAAGAAAATAATTGGAGTTGAAGCAATTATTTAAAAGATAAAATTATTGATATATCCAAATTTGGGTGGTAGGTAATGCCAAAACATTTTTTTTTAATTACGTCAAAGAGATCATTTTAATAAAATTATATTATTTGTTTTTAGTACTATAAATTTTTTATTCAATTTATTAAATATTTTGAATTGATTAATAGTTTAAGGAATCTTCTATTATATGTTATATTTACTTCTTAGTTCCAAAAATTATTTTGTAGGGTTATAATACCTTTCTAATTTTGAATCTAATATTATATGAAGTAATAAAATTTAAATCAATTAAATTGAATAGTTTTCTTAGAATATATTATGTATATTCATATCTTTTTGATATAGTACATTAATAAGTAATCATTGTTTAATTGAAAATATTATAATAGTTAGTCATTTTTTATTGAACTAATCATTTAATTGAAAATTTTATTTCCTGTTAATAGAAAATATTTAATTGATATATTTAACCTTTACTAACTAACATATGAAGTATCCTACATATCATCAATACTATGTGGATATGAATAATAACTATCACAATTCTTTAAGCACTATTTTCTTTTGTTACTCTTAAGAAAAATATTTCTTATGGTTAAAAATATAATGACTTCTAGAGGAGGTGTTGAATTTTTTTTTTTATTATTATTATTATTATTATTATTATTATTATTATTATTATTATTATTATTATTATTATTATTATTATTATTATTATTATTATTACTACTACTACTACTACTACTACTACTACTACTACTACTACTATAATGTTAAATGTTTTTTCTTTGAAATTTCTTTATTTTATATTTATAGAATTTTAAGATTGGTTTTATTGTTTTCTTTTTTTCTGTTTTTTTTAATTCTTATGTTCTTGTTAGTGTATTAATATCAACATAATAATCATTGATATTTTAAGATTATCACATATTTAACCCAAAAATGTTATTCTTATTTACTCAAAGAAAACATTGAATAAAACCCTTTCTTCAAATACTAGACATATGTCCTATTGATTTAAACTTTTAGGGTTTTAATAATTTAAATAGTATGTTTGATTAAAGGGATGAGTACTCTAAATCAGTTAAATGATATTCATAAAAAACCCCACTAATTTGTTACATATTTTATGTAGGTTTAATTTTCTATAAATAGTAATAAATATGTGCAACTAAAGATTTATCCAAAAATACTTAATACAGAAGTTCTTAGTTGTAGAATCTCATATGGGTATAGGTCTGATTGTCATCAACTAGATCCCTGTATCATAAACACACTAAACAATAGTACCACATTTTGACGTTGGTGCCATGTGTCTCTAATATATTTTTATTATCACTAATGTTCTCTCAAAATGATTTTTGGGTTTTGTAGATCATATCTTGCTACATTTTTGGTCCATATTTTAGTTATGTGAAATCAATAATTTTTATTGTAGCTCTTTTTTCTTCTAAAAACCCTAGATTTTCATGATCGTAAGATGTGTGATCCACACCAATATGTGGGCACACTATCTACATAAAAATAGGCCAAGGAGGGATCAAGCAGAATTTAGTTCTCCCTCTTAAGTGGTTGGTGTAAGTACTAGTGAACACTATAATGATAGTGGCCTTATGTGTGCTTGAGATTAGAAATCTATAAAATATGAATTTAGGGTATTTATAGATAGTAATATGTATAATTAGGGTAGAATATCAACTAATAAATTTTTTGTTATTTAACATGTTTGAATAGGTATTTTGCTTCTAATCTCCATCTATGGATAGATCTCTAAAATTTATTTATTTATAGTGCTTTGTAGGTTGTAAAATATTCTTAGGCTAACCTTGAGAGGGTTTTACTTTTGAAAACATATCCATTAAATAAAGTTAATGTAAATTGCATTCACACCATTTTAGGAACACTAATGCCACACGGCTCTAGTGTTCTGAACGTCATTATAATGTCCCAATGGTAAGTCTCTAGGTACAAATGGCTTGCATCTAAAAATATGGGTCTGAGACTTTGTTTTAGCTGACTAGGAACCCGTGTGGTTTGTGCAAATGTTAGAAAAGTGTTATAAAATGATCTAGGATAGGTTTAGGGCTAATCTAGGAATATGTTGTCTCAATTGCCACTCTTGGAACTCAAATACCATTTTTAGTTGATTAAATCCTCCCCACCACCTTTTTGATAGAAATGTAGCAAATCAAAATGAATAGTATAAAGGAAAAATAAGTGTATGCAGACATACATAGGAAGTGAATCATGTGAGGATAATTCAAAGTATATAAATTTTGGTCTATGTATGTTAATCATAATCTAATTCATGGCATCGTTAGGTACTAAAACAATACATGAACATGGTGATAACCTATGGGTTTGTGTGTGTGAAATAGTAATCAATCATTAAATTTTTTTGAATGAGTTAATAGCTTTCTCAATCATAATGTGTGGGTGGATAAAGTGCCCAATATAGTTTTAATTGTATCATTTCCCACCCATAGTTGGTGGAAAATGACTTAAGTATAGCTTGGATTAGACTGAAATTGTGTCTATCCCTCTCATGCGGGTGGCACAAGAATTCATGTAGACTATGACTCCATCATTGCCCACCCACGTGTAGTATATACATCTAAAACTAAACTACATAAAGAGATAAAAATAAATAATTATTTATATCTAACTATGTATATTGGATTTGAAACCCCATAGGTACATTAGATGTCTCTAGGCCACTCAGGAATACCAATCACAGCATATGGAGTAAGGCATGAAACTGATGACAACCTAGAATATGATTTTTAGTGTATAGAATATGGAGTTTTTATTTCAATCTAATTAACCCATGTGTAACTATCTGTATGAAATTAATGTCTTATGCACATGACCCCAATCTAATATTTGAGTAAACTTATTTTGGACTGAGTTGTAATAACTGTATCTATCTATCTAAACTAGGTATGGCTATTATCATGCCATGCATAAGTCTCTCATATGAGTGAATGATATAAATATAATCTAAACTAGTGTGAATATGAGAAAAATATATGCATAATTGCTAAACCTATAGTTATATCTATATAAACATGTATTATACGTAATGTACTATTTTGGATAATCTGAATTGTCCTAAAACTAGGGCTACTAGATAATAACACCACATTTTGTATAGTATAACCACATGGTTCTAGTGTCCATATCTAGGTGCTAATGTCTATTTAGTCTAAAATCTAATTCATTGTATTGAGTTCTCATTTTCCATTTTCCCCTATGTTTTATCTCTATCTGATTTTGTAAAATTGAGCCTATGTTAAAAGTTGTTTTGTGAAAGCAATGTAGGACTCTGATTTTTAAGATAAACCCCTATGAATTCCCCCACCTTTTATGGTACTTTTTAAACCTTTTCAATAACTAACCTTAAAATAATTATTTCTATAAAATGTTTTAGCCAAAGCATATATGATAATTTCATAATAATCCAATACAATGTGCAAACATAAGATCGCAATGTAAAATAATATGAGCATAATTATGTAATGTAATAAGTTTTTTACGTCTATAATTACAATAGAGTGTCAGCATAGATTTAATAATTATATATAATTAAAAATTTGAGTAAAACTAGGTTTCTATCTAGGGGGATGGTGTATAATGTCTGTCATGACACACAAGTAGAAAGGGTAGATGTATGAGGTCCATCATGGCATTAAGAAATGGTGTGTGTAACAAGTATATACATGTTTTATGGGCATGATGTATACAATAGAGCATACATAAAAATTTCACAAGGCACAAGAGAAGGCTAAGGGACCACAATACAAGGGACATTGGTACATGTCACTAAATTTGAGATAAGAAGACATAGAAGGACATTTTCAAATGTCAACATGCACAAGCAATAAGTAAGTTGGATTAGATACAAATATAAAGACATTTAAAAAAAAATTCATACAAAATTATGAAATCACGCACAACGTACATGGGCATATGTCAAAGGCCTACATGAATAGAAGTGTTGTAGAGCCAAAAAGCAATGGCATATTGAAATTCCCTCGAATAGAAGAAGCATAGAAGATAAAATCAATTCTGAAATAGGAAGAATATAAATTAAAGTATGCATGAATGTATTACAAATATATATGAAAGAGATATGATGTACATATGTTGATTCAAAACTAGTGATACTTAGTAAAAAATATGGGTATGAGTCACAGTGATCAATATCAAGATATATCAATGCAAAAACTAGAATGTAATGATAGAATTTGGTAATAAAAATTATGTATAATATTCCTGAAAGTGGGTGAGTGTGTTGAATGAATAACCTTGAATAAGTGTATATGCCTCCAGTGGGAAGATGATAAAATTTTTGGATTAATGTAGTGGACCTGAGTCCTATAAACAATCTACAAGCAATCAAT